>JBBPDI010000025.1:3284258-3297340 GCA_037974545.1 Cucumis variabilis | reverse complement strand
AGTGAGAAAGAAGGGTTTTGATGAGGGAAAAGGGGAGGAGAATGGAGGAAGAAAAAGAAAAAAGCAAAAAAAAAAAAGTGGAAAATGTTTATGCTTTTGGTTGTGTATGAAATGTTTTTGTTGTTTTTTGCCTATTTTCTCTCTTTTTCTCACTTTATAATAATTTTTTTTTCTTCCATCTCCCAAAAGTTTTCACTTTATTATTCTTGGTGGGGTTTTGCAATTATTGAAGTTTTCTTCTTCTTTTCCTTTTCATATATTTCAAAGAGTTAACCCATGAGATGATCATCTCTCTATTACTTTTTAAATCATTTTTATACCAACATTTACTTATCTCTTACTTGTACATTTTTTCGAGTTAAAATTCAAATTAAAACTAAATACTTACGTCGTTTGGAACATGATTTTCCACGTAATTGGAATTGCATCTATATTCAAGATATAATACAATCCAAGTTATAGAGGTAACAACAATTAATGATAGCCTCTTCAATAGTCATCATAATGTGGTCAAGACTTATAGTTTAGAGGGTGATTAACTTTCTTAATGACGTTATAGGGAATTTTATAAAAGTCTCTTTCTTTATTGATGAGGGTCAGATAATCCATGTTTTATAGTTTTTCCATATGAAGCGTTGTCATAATACCTCTATAGCTCTTGTTGTTTTTACACTTTGACTCTTCGTTGTAATATTGTTAGAGGTTGCTTTGACGTTTGTTACTTAAAAAGAAGCTTTAGAAAGAATGGGTGATGTTTTAACCGTTGAAGCAACAACAATCATGGTTTATCTACCAAATAAAACTTCATAAAATACAACTTTACACAAGAATCTCCCTTTAGATGACTATTTATTTAAATTGTCAACTTAGAAAGAATATAATTTAAAATAAAAAATAACAATAATAATAATAATAATAAAAGGAAGAGTGTTAGTGGTGAGTGACATGGTGAGAACATGCCCAACAGCCCACATAAGTAGAGAGGAAGAGGATGTCATTCCCTTGGTTTGGTTTGACAGAAGGAACCAAGAATTTTCCATTTTTCTTTATTTTTTCAATTTTATAAAAATTAAAAAAATTGTCATAAATATAACAAAATTTTGAGATTCGTAAACATTAATAGCGATAAAAGTCGATAAAATCCAAAATTTTAATTTATTTTATTTTTAAAAATGTTCCTAAAAATAATAATAATAATAAAGTTATCTTCAACTATAGTAAAATGAATCTAAATGTTTAAAAAATATAGCAAAATATTATCGTCTATCTAAAATGGACCACAACAAACCAAGATGGATACTACTACACGTGTCTATCACAAATAGATTATTATCTTTTATAATATTAATAAATAGTTTTTGTTGTAAAATTTAAGTTCTCAAACTTATACATTGATAAAAGTGAACTCTAAAAAATGCTACGTTTGTGTTGAGAGAAAAAAAAAAAAGAAAGAAAGAAAGAAAGAAGAAGAAGTAGGGTTTGACTTGAGAGGGTGTGAACTGACCGTAGGACTTGTTTTGTTTGAGTATCTGCCCGACTGCCCCATGGAGTTGGACATTTTTACGCCCTCGCTTTCACACCTCAGTTTAATGCTCATTTACGTTTTGGTTCTTTCTAAAGTTTAGGTCCTCTTTTTTTTTTTTTTTACCTAAAATTATTTCTTTATAATACACTTTGATTTTTTATTTTTATACTAATATTTGAACTTCTTACCAAATTTTTAAAAATAAAAGTAGAAGTTATACTCGCAAACCAAAATGAATAAATGGAATATTTTTAAACATAATAAAATATATTAAAATATTTATAAGTTATAACAAAATTTTAAATCCTATTAATGATAGCATATGACTGATAGAATTTACTATAAGTTATAAATATTTTGTAAAAAATTTGTTATTTTTAAAAATTTTCTTAAATAAAAATATCTTTATGATTTTTCATCTTTTAAAAAAAATTATCTTAAAATTAATTTTGATACCACAAATGTAATTAATGATAGCATTGTTTTTCATCCCTTCTTTTAGATGAAAATTTATATTAAAGAGACGCATACATAACGTGACATATGGTTTTAATTCTATATATATATAATAGGAGACATATAGTTTTATATAGATATATATAGAAGAGAAAATTTAAAAAATATATAGTTCTCTACCACTCATGTGACAATGTTATGGAAGAAAAATGTACGAGTTTGATTTCATAGGATCTAAATATCATCACTGACACACCTTAGCTTTAGATGAAGTGTCTCATATATACCAAATAATTAAGCACATGCTTTCCTTATCCTTTCCAATATATATATTTTAAGATTTTATTTTTTTTTTAAACTTAGAGATATGTATTAACTTATAACATTTTGTAATATTTTTTCTTACAATAATAAAGAAACATGAATTAAAGAAATAAGTAAAAGTTTATAATCACGAGTTTTCTAAAAAATATATAACAAATGACAATTAAATAGACAAATCAAAAGGAATCTCACTTACATATTTTGAGAGAGAAGAAGAGAGATTAACAAAACAAGTTTCACAAAATTATCAAAAAAAATATCGTTGCTCGAGCAAGACAATGCAAGGCTCCATTCTTCGCTCACAAACACCGGGCGATAGACACAACTTGAGCCATCTCAAATAAAAAGATTCTCAACTAAACTATTCAGTTCGTAAAGGACATTCCTTGTATGACTAAATAATAGAGTCATAGGAAGAGATAATAGGAAGAACTAACTCAAACCAAAAGTTAAGAAAACTTTTATTCAATATGAAAGTCTCACAAAGTTTGCTCCTATAATACGAAATACTATCCCTTGATCACTTACACTACCCACAACATCTTACTACATTTTCCAACTGAAATGAAATATTAATATACTAAAATTGAATTGTACATCGTCCAAAATAGTCCTAAGAAGACATGATCGATCCCAAGCGGATACTTGACATGTACCCCTCTTTGGATCAATTACAAGGAAACAAAAAATCTTTATTCGCTATCAAATGCGAGTTACGAAAAATAGAACCCTTTTTAGAAGTATCAATATCGTTACATAAACCATAAATGCATGAATATGGTATAGAAGAAAAGTTTGGTATTTTGGTATATATATATATTAGATGGTTTGATTTATGTGAAACATGATTGTTGAGAAAATGGACCATAAAAAGGGGTCAAACTTTGACATTTTGTGGACAAAGTGAAAGTGAAGGCTTCTTAGAAGCAAAGCAAACTCTATGACATCATATTTTAACCTAACCTTTGATGACTTCGAGATCCAAAAATAAAAGTATAAATTAAAACTCATGTATAACATTAATATCAACATATTGTATAATCTAAGTTATAAGATATCATTAACTAAAATAATATTATCTTAAATTAATTATATAGTTCAATTGATTAAAAGGATCTAACAACAATATCTATATTTGTAACTTTATATTATTCTAAACAAATCATGGGAGAGGAATACTTTATATTTCAAAATTTGATTTTCTAACTTTCTCTTTTATAATAGATTTAATTTGAATTTAAAAGTTTTGAATAATATAGTTTATTTAATAAATAAAAGTGAAATTATTTCCACTGTGTATTGAATATGAATAAGTTCTTGTTCCAAAAATAAGTGTTTGCATTAGTAAGCTGAAAACCCCAATTAGATTCCCTAAATTAAAGTATTGTCAAATCCAAAATTTTGAATATGTTTATTCCCACAGCCACATTAGCTAGTGGCTCATAGTTTTGTTTTCATTTCTTAATACACAAAAAAGAGAAAGAAAGAAAAAGAAACACTTTTGGGAATCATATCATACCCTTTTCCATTTGCATTTGAAAACATAGAGAAGAAGGCTTTGTTTAGTTTTGAGAGTCAGAACATATAAATCATTTTAATACCAAAAATGTGGAAAATTAGTTAGAAAGTTGTTTGAATAAAATAGTGAAGGTTATGGGAACAACTTATTAAAATGTTAGAAGTTAAAATTCTCAACTCTAAATAGATTTAAACTAAAAACTAAAGAATTTCAATAAATAATCGACAAAAATATTTGAAAATCTATTTCTTCTCACGGTTTCTCTACATATCATGGGACAAATATTTCTGTCTCGTGGTCTATGACATGTGTCCTACTTTGTCAAGATTTTTTTAAAAAATTTAATGGTCATAAGCACCTCTAAGTATCTCTCACGTAGTCATATGTGATACAAACATTTCAAGATATCTTTAATTATAGACACTTTGACATAATTATTTACATATGTCTTGTCACACCTAATTTGATTGTTGAAGTTACTTAAGTGATCACTATTAATTAGTATTAAATAAACATTCGAAGCATTTTTCCAATACTTGTATTAGACTATTATTCGAGTTCTAAAGGTCTATTCGAATGAGTAGTGCTTGAAAATACATTTTTTTTAATTTAAAGGTCATTTCAAACATACCCTAAATATAATAGCTAAAAATTTTCTAATTACATCCGTTCATTACTTCTCATAAAAATAACAATTTAAAACAAGTAAGGTTTACAAAATAAATGAACAATAAATTGACTAACAATGAATAATAATTAAAGACAAAAAATGTTTCAAAATTCTTATGATTGTGGAGTGAAAATGTGAGGGGAGCTAAAATGATAACAGAATCTATAAGGTCAAAAATGATGGATTTGTTAGCTCAAATATCTATGTGATTTGATTCACATTCACACACACACACACTGCCCAAAAGCACCATCAAAGGTCCACACACACACACACACACACACACACTCAATTCTATATATAAATTATTAATTAAAATCCCTATATATAATATTTTAATTTTTAATTAATAATAGCTCTATTATATAAATTAATCAAATAAAATTGTATAAAAGGTTGTTCCAATAAAGCAAGGCTTAGGTTCTTGGGTGCTCAAAATATTCTTTTCAATTCTTTTTCCATAGGAATATTGGATCTTGCATCTTGTTGGTGGATGGAATATTAAAATAAAAGCTACCATCATGGTTTTCAAATATATATACATTATTATATTATTATATTTGTAATTATAAAGTAGTTTAAGACTGATTATTCTAAGTAGATGGTAAAGTTTTTTTCTTCAAAACTTATTTTAAAAAATTAATTTTTTTTTTTTTTTGGGGGGGGGGGGGGGGGAAACATTATCCAAATTAGCAATAATAAGAAGAATTCCATGACATTATCATACAAATAGTTGTTTCACAAGAGTACTTAATGCCCTAATTTGGCCACATTTTGGAAGGATTATAATATTTATCAAAACAATTTTGGAAATGTTTGAGGTATTTAGTTGATTATTATAGTTAGTGGGTCGTAGCACAAAATGCATATTATTTTAGTTTGAATTATAATAAACTAAACTGCAAACTAACTATTTTAGTATGAGAAAAAATATTATAACAAAAAATGAGAAAGAAAATGTGCAGAAAATAATAATAACAAAGAGAAATTAGAGAAATTTGATAAAGTAATATTGTACTCAATTGTGAATGATAATAATTAAAAATACAAACCATTTTTGTAATATTGTAAACATGAAGTGGACTCAATCCCACTTGAAATTGATGGCCCAAACAACCTCTTATATATAGTTAGGGGTGAGCATTGATTGGTCACATTTCATTTTTTTTATCAATTCAACTATGATCAGTTTAGTAAATGTTAAAACTGTCTCTAACCACAAAGGATTGCAAACCGACCATTTGTCGATCGATCAGTCGGTTTATGTGAATCTAAACCTTTAAAATTTTACAAAATATTGTCGATTTGAATTTTTTTTGACCCAACATTGATTGAACCTCCCTTTAACATCGATCGATCGACCACATTTGGTTCGATCGGTCAGATTCAATCAATCAAATTGATTTTTTAATCTATCATGCTCACTCTTATATATAGTCGATGTTTGAGAGGGAAAGAAAAGAAGTATTTTTTTCTTATTTGATAATACAAAAGATATGAAATGGAACCTTAATAACACAAGTTGATGGAAGGTGATATGTGTGTGTGTGTGGTGGGGGGGTGTTTGTAGGGTAATGGCTCATGTCAAAAAAGGGTAGCTAATGTCAAGAGTCAAGTAATAATTGCAAGACAATGTTTTATTTTTGTTTGGGGTTGAGGTTGAGGGTGTGATTTCAAAAAGGCTATTAGGGCAATGTCAAAAGAGTCATGAATGAGAGAATATAAGCAAACTTTTCAATGCCCTTTTTCTAGGGCACACCTCATAATCATTTTGTCTTCTCCTTCTACCCACAATCACATCTCATCTCTCTTCCTAACAAAATTAAAAACATATTTAAAATATACAGATATATATATATATATATATATCGATGAAAATATGGTTTTCAAGTAAAATGTTATAAAAAAAAGTATTGGAATCGTGTGAAGCTATAAAAATTAAAATAAAATGTTTAAAAAAATTTTATTAAAAAATTTGGTTAAGAGTGATGATCATGATAAATTCTTATACCAGTTTCAAAAACAAAATTTTAATTTTAAAATTTGTGTATAACAAACATTTACGTAATTATTTGATTATTTATTTTTTATTTTTAAATATAAACTAACATACTTTCAATATTTTAGGAGAATTTTTTAAAATAACAAATTTGACAAAATATTTACAATATGTAGCAAATTCTGTCACTGATAGTCATTGATATGCTATACTGATGGAAGACTATATCATTGATAGAATCCAAAATTTTGTTATAATTTATAAACATTTTAATTTATTTTACTATTTTTAAAAATGTCTTGAGAATTTATCTAAATAAAAGATGATGGAAAGTATTTACATCCTATAACAAAAAAACAATGAATACTTTAGGCGTTAGAATTTTGGTTATCCATTTTGGGTTTGGATTAAAAATTTATTATGGGCCATAAATAGTTTGTCAATTCTTTTATTTTTTTAAAATTTTCTCATTTTACTCTTTATTATTATTATTATTATTATTATTGTTGTTATCTATTTTTTTTTTCAATATTTCAAATAACCAAGCCCAATTTTTTAAAACTTAAGAAATATGCAAATTGTGAGTAAAGAGAGAGAGAGAAATTAAAATATGTTTAATTTTAGAAAATAAAATAGTTATTCACAGAAGCTTACATTTTTTTTTAATCTTGTGTTTAACTAATCAACTACAACTCATTCAACTTTTTTTTTTAATAACTCACACACTTATTAAACACACTTCATTATAATTCTATATTTTTTCTAGAATATAGAAAAAAAGATAATGAATTAAAAAAAAATCATACACAATCCTAAAAAATCAATATCAATTAAACTTGTAATAATTTTTTTTTTTGACTATATCAAAAGGTGTTTTTGAAAGAAAAGAATCTTTCATTTAAAAAACAGTGCTGGAGAAGTCATATAATATGTTCAAAATTGCCAAGTTTACAAGGAAATGGAATGTGCTTTTAAAATATTTTAAGTGAATTAAAAATTGAATTATGAACAAATAAAAAAGGGAAAAACATATTTTAAAAAGGTTGGGTGGGTTCACTTATTATTATTATTCCCCAATTATTTTTTTAAAATAAATTTGAATGTGGAAATTACAAAAGACCAAATTACTTTCATATATTCCCTTACTCAAAATTATTATTATATCCTACAGTTTTTTACATTGTAGGATCCACCCACTCCCCACCAAACCCCAATCCTTTGTTGCCATGTCATCTTTTGAACTTTCGTTTCTACCATTTAATAATTGTATCTATTTAAGCACTCAATTTTACACGTCAGTATGATAGTTGTTGATTTAATGGTAAGTGGTTTGTTGAAGATGAGGAGGCTTAAACTGACCCAAATTAAATAATTTATTGGACAATTATCAATTTGTACTACTTCATGATGGTGGTTCGATTGAAAATTCAACTCGATCGATTGATGTTCACCTTTACTCAATTTTAGGATTGTATTGATTTAAACTATAAATTAATAAATACAACAATTTAAATCTTGAAACTTTTTAAGCTATGAATTCTTATAAATATATCAATTTACACGTATCGTTTGCAAAACATTTATCTTTACAAATTGGATTATATTTATCATAATTATATTTTAAATGCAGGTAGACTTTTTATTAAAAGAAATATTTAACAAAATTGACTATCATTTTTAGTTAAAAGTCCAAATTGAATTGATTATCTAATTTGAAGATTCAATTGATAAAATTTTGTACCAAATTTAGTCTTAACAAAAGGTTTAAATTGATATACTGTTGGTTTTAAAATAATTATAATTTCTTGATTTTTATAAATTACAACTTGATTATTACAGAGTTTCAATAATCATTCTATAAATCCATAATCAATTGTGTACATTAATCCATGTTAGTCAATAATTACTGTAATTTGTCTTACTCAATAAAAAGAAAACATCAATACTTTTCCTTTCTTAAAGAAAAATAAAAATCCAAAAGAATATGAAATTTTGTTTCAAATTTTATGAATGTCAAAGGGAAGCTTTCCCCATAAATAAATTTATTGACTTCTTATTATAATTTTTATAATTTTATTGCGTTTTTCTGATATTAATTTTTTATTAAAAAATATAATTTCTTCTTTTTATTTTTTAGGAAAATATGTTTGGAAAACTCTGTATTATCCAAAATCATTTGTGTTTACTGTATTTAATTTTGTAAATTTTTTTATGAGATGAACTTTTTTTTTGAATTTTGAAAATTAAGTATATTTCATCTCATTTTTTATAATAATTTATCAACTTTTAAACACAATAGTTGGTTTGTTAATCAAATTCTCCACTTCACTTCATCGTGTTAAAAAAGTTGTAATTTGACTTTCATTAATAGCTAAGGTATTATATGTGATTTGAAGGTTTGTGTTCTCAAGCGTGAAAACCATTTTGATATCGAAAAAATTCCTCCTCGCTTCTTACATTTGCTTCCATGGGTTGCTTTCAAATAATTCACTCTTCCACACACTCAATTTTACCAATCTTCCTTTGTAAGAAAGAATATATATATAATTAGATCAATTAATTGGATACCATTCCCCCACTATTAATTTATCCCATAGTTTCGACTTAATTAAATAACCCTTTCTTTGTACTTTTTCTCAAGATTGAATCCAACTTCTTCAAAGCTCTTTAAACCTTCTCAAGTTTTGATTAGGTAAAATTTTGGTCACCAATCAACATCCAATATGATGACATTTAAAATTCATTGTTTTTTAAGATTGAAATTGATATTATTATCAACATTTGAATTTAACCTCAATATTCAACTATAGATATATAATACAATGCCATTTGATATTGATTTTTCTTACCATCCAAATATTATATCTTTTATTCTTAAAGTGCAATTTCATGTCAAATCTAAATATGAACTTCTCTTTATGCTCCCAACCATCTTAGTTCAAATTCCCATTTCCTTTTTTTCCCTTTCTTTTCAAAAGCTTGATCTAATTTAACCCTAGAAAAATATATTAAATAATTGATTTGATCGTTCTTATAACGTAGTATTAATAAAATTATTGTGTGATTAAAATTAGATTCTTCAAAAACTTAAAGAAATAGTGAGATGTTTTTACTTTATAAACGTTTATTTATTATACTGAAAATTGAATAAGTTTGTTTATAGACCATTTTGGTGGTAGTGCCTACCACTTGGATATTGGAGACCAAAATTAACTTTATAATATACATCAAATTAATAGATATCATGTACTTTTCAAGCAATATTTGACATAGTCCTCCAATTAGGTATATAATATAAATTTAATACAAATAATTGGGTCGTTTTCTTTTGTTGTTTTCTTGTGATGATTCAAAAGAGTAATTTGAATATTATCATGCAAATTTTATTTTTATTTGTGTATATATATATGGTGGGGTGAGAGTGGGGAGCTTCTAGAAATTCCATTCTTAATTAAAATCCCTATTCTTTTTTAATGAATTTTGCATCATATATTCACTAATTAAATATTCTTTTTTAGGTAAAAATAAATAACCTTGGTTTTCTATTCATACATGTGTTCTTGTTTGCTTGGTAGATTGTGTTCTTTCATTTCTTAAAATTTTTTTAATAGAATGCTCGTTTAGAATTTTACGAGCTCTAATACCATCTTGAATCCTATAAGTATTTTTTATCTCAAAACAAATTGATAATAAATTACAATAACAAGCTTTTTAGAAATTACCTTTTTTTAGTTTTTAAATTTTGGTTTGGCTTTTAAAAAATATAAATAGAAAATAGATAATATTATAGAGAATTAATTTTTAAAAAAAAAATTAAATAGTTATCAAATGAGTCATAAATACCATATACGTAAAAATTCAAAGAGTAAATGTACGGTTTACTCAATTATATGTTAAATACGATTGATGTGTTAATGGCTGACTTGTGATTTGAAAACAATATTAGTTTAATAATTTGTTACCTCTCAATTTAAAGTCAAATGAAAGATGTAATATAAACTATAAGGTTAATAATGGTAATTGAAATCAATTAGCAAAGTGCAAACATGGACTAGTTCCTAATCTATTTTCAAAGGGTTGGTTAGAAAATACTATTCAATTTCTACGTTATAAATCCAAACTACTTTAAATACCTATAGTATATAAACATTATTAGATTTAAAATTTTATTATATTTTGATTCATTTTGTTAGATTTAAAAATATCTTTTATGTATATATATCAAATATCATTATTTTTTTTTAATTGATTTTGACATGGACAAGATTTGAATATTATTAGAGTGTTTTGATTTTTAATTGTAGACCAACCCATATTTTCTCTCATTTTTCTTTTGATCTCCTTCTCTTAATTAGATCAATATATAATTGAGTGCAAACATATATATGTGAAGTTGAATAATAATTTTCTACATTTTGACATTTTCAATGCATCTTCTACATTATTTATTTTTTTGAAAAAAAAAGTAGAATTAAGCATATTCTTTAAAGATGTAGATAGATGATTTGGAAACTTTCTTTTGGACTATTTTTTTTTTTAATTTAAATTTGATTGTATGTTGTTTATGTCACCTCTGGATTTAAAAAAAATCATCTTCATAATTATGCATATTTTAAGTAATCAAATTTATTGAAATTAGACGTTAGAAGTTTGATTTTCCTTTTAAAAAATAATAGTTAAAAATTGTAATTTATTTATTATGATCACTATTTTTCATTATTTTAGATGTTTAATAGACATTATTCTACATTATATTTCTAGTCCAAAGAAAAATTGACTTTTGTTAAATAATCAATATGAAGTATTTTTAAAAAATGGTTAAATTACAATTTTCTTTCCTTCGTAACATACTGTTTGGAAACAATTTTATATTCAAACAACTTTTGAAGGCCAAAAACAATTTTTTAAGCTGTAGTTTTTACAAATAAATAAATAAAAGTGAGGAAAATGGGCATTGTTTTATAAAAGCTTAAAAATCTGAAATCATAAAACTAAAAACCAAACCAATATATTAAAAAAAACATTAATAAATTAGACTAAAATATCATTTTGATATTTTTTAATTTGTCCTAATAAATCTTAACTTTAATCTATGTATTTATCAATAAATCTTTAATCTTAATGTTCAAATAAATTTTACTGTATTAAAATTGGTTCAATAATAATAGTAATAATTTCTTTTTGCGAAAAAGAAATATCAATTTATATATTTTCAAAATTTATAAAGAAATATTATAGTGTCTAATTAAAAAAGGAAAAAAAACCATACAATAAGCTATATAAAGTGATTATTACGAAGAATTATTGGACATTTAAAAACACATTAACCTTTTCTATTCGTGGATGGGTGGACCATTACACACACGAGACTAATCTCACGAGAGATCGATATTTTAAGGAAAAATATATTAGAGAGAGAAATCAGCTCAGCCTACTTAATAATTGAGGATGAACAAACTTGCAACTTGTACCATCTGCATTTACAAAGACAACCAAACATCTAGACCATAGCCTCCTGACCACAAGCTTAACAAAAAAGAAAAATTAATGAGAGAAAAACTGCCCCTGACCACCAATTTTTTCACTGGAAGTGTTATTAAAGAACTCCATCCCCTTCAACTTTCAACTTTCAACTTTAATCAATCACATGCACATGAGCAAAGTTATTCAACTAATTCTGGTTGGGATTGTGGAAAAAGAATTTCCAAAATCAAATTGTCCATACTCAGATGATGATGGCATTAACATACTGCCAGTAACGACGTCCTGCAATGAAGAAATATCATGGTCCTACAGTTTGATGAATGTACAACAAGATGAGGAGAAAAGATCAGTAACTCCCTTTTGTTTGTTTTCAACACTTGGTAGCTGTCTTATTTGATCTTATAGACTTCTAGTACAATAGGAAAAAGCAACAGAACAATTGAAATAATAAGTTATTTCAATAGGAAAGTTGGCTTCTATTTTACATAATATGTAAATCTAGAAGAACTGCATGATCCTAAACAGGAAAATAATACACGTTCACAAGTGAAATAATCAGGGAGTTTATAGCATCGATGCAGGTAAAGTCAGGCAACAAAGTGATTGAACCGCACTTTTCAACTCATCTAAACTTGCTTTTCATATTCCTTATTCCTGACGCTTCTAGAGAGATTGCGTTTTAGAAGTACCTCAAGATGAGGATATACTTACATTGCGTTGTGCCGCCAAGGACGGTAAATTGAAATTTCGGGTACTTGGAAGTGAAATCGAGGAATAACAGTCAAAATTCGAGTTCCATTAAACTATCAACAAAGAGATTGAGCTACAGTTTTGAACTCGTTCAGGCATGTTTGTAGTGTCTTTTGACGCTTTTGGAGAGACTGTCTTTCATTCTGAAGTACCTCAATAGCACCTGGAGCTACGAACATGTCTGTGAACTTCTCGTCATTCACGGCAAATAATTCCAAAGAGAGTGCCACCACAAGTCTTTCTCGACTGCAAGAAGGCATATATAACGAGCAACAATGAGTAATTGCCAACAAAAGTTGAATGGTTTGTTTTTGTATTTGTTTCTTGAAGAAAATTTAACTGTCTTTTGTACCTC
>JBBPDI010000025.1:3077203-3092115 GCA_037974545.1 Cucumis variabilis | reverse complement strand
TTGAAAAAGGAAGCTTTATTGAAGTGCTCTTATTTTCCTTCTTTCTTTACTCTGTCATTTTCATAGCAAGATTCAGAGAGAAAGAAGAGTGAAGAAGTAGCCAAAGAATAATCAAAGAAGCAAGCACCAACCGCAAGCTTAGATTTTCAGGCAGCTATGATTTCATTTCAAAGAGAAAAAAAAAAGGTTTTAAAGGTTTTCAGTTTTCTTCTACAACACTACTGTTTCAGAGCTTTGAGATTGAGGTGAAGATGATGATGATAGTTGTAAATCTACTCTAAAATACTGATAAAAAGGTTGAGATTTTTGTAGGAACGATCCAAATTATACCACTGGTAGACGAACAACTGCTTGTAATTTCCACACTACACTTATGTGGCTATCAATTCGACCATTTTAATTGGTCATCTTAAATCAACAACTTGGTCTATCAACTGTATCGATTATTTCTAACTTTAACAATTAGTTAGATCCACCCTATGCCAAAAGAACCAAAAATATTAACATAATGAAAGTGCTTTTCAATTATTTATTCATAACTTGATTGCTGATAAATGGTTTTTAACTCATATAGCCTAAATTGCTATATGATATTACATGAAACACCTAATTTTATAATAATTTTCATAAAAGATCTAAATGGGTCAATATATTTGCCCAAATTACTTTTTTGCTTATTTTATAATATTTGATTACTTTATTATTATCTTTTTTAAAAAAAAAAATAAATGAATCGTGGGTTGTACAGTTTTGAAAAGTATTGGAAAACTTGAATACTTTTCATATACCAAAACTGCAATACTTTCCATACACGATTTTGGAAAGTATTGGAAAGCTTTAATCCATTTTACTCGTCGAAAACAAAAACGATAGAGAGAGATTGATCGACAGAAAGTTTGAAGGCGAAGAAGACATTCGACGGCCGACCACTGTGAAAAAATATCGCTCGAAATTTTGAAGAAATTTCAAGATTAGTTTTGTTAAATAATACATTAGGTATACTAGGTATATTGAAGATATTCAAATTATTAGGCAACGAAACTGTAATTTAGAATATGGTAGATTCTAAGGATTGTTGAGGTTTCGGGTGTCAAGAAGATGACTTTCATTATTTTTCCAACGGAAACTAGGAAGAAATTTCGAGGTTAGGTTGTATATATTCAATACATACGATACATTAGGTATATTACACATATAGATATATTTAAGATATTAGATGGAAACTACAATATTGACCATCCTGACACAAAAATATTACAACTATATGTTATTAAATAGTATAATTGTAAATAAGATATGATATATCTATAATAAAACATCAAATAAAACTATTATATCTTATGGGTAATTTAAAAAACTAATATAAATGT
This sequence comes from Cucumis variabilis, assembly GCA_037974545.1. Lineage (NCBI taxonomy): Eukaryota > Viridiplantae > Streptophyta > Magnoliopsida > Cucurbitales > Cucurbitaceae > Cucumis > Cucumis variabilis. The sequence goes on along the minus strand of JBBPDI010000025.1, from coordinate 3,090,745 downwards.
AAATAAGATGTGGTATATATATAATAAATCACATATACAACCTATTATATTTTGCGGTAATATTATAAAACTAGTATAAACGTAAATAAAATGTGGTATATATATAATAAATCACATATACAAACTATTTTATTTTGCGGTAATATTATAAAACTAGTACAATTGTAAATAATATGTGGTATATATATAATAAATCACATCAGAAAACGATTAATAATACGATTATTAAAAAACTCAATAAAATTTTGGCTGCAGTCGACTTGTAAAAATAGGCTAATTAGAAATTTGTCAATGAAATTTTAATAGCTTCCCGTGATGGAGAATAATGATTGTCGATGACTTGTGAAAATATAGGGTAAAAAGATAATGATGGATAGAAGATGATGATTACGGTTATTACAAAATTTAATAAAATTTTTCATATTAGAATAAATTTTTATTTATACTTAATTGAAAATATACTTCAAAATTATTATCGTATTAATTATACAAGGAAGTTATGGAAATAATATTAAATTGAATTCATATTCAATAAGAAAATAATTTAAATATTATTATGAATAAAATATTTAATTAATAATAATAATATCTAATTAATAATGATTGTAAGGTTAGTATTGTCCAAATTAATAAAACTTTAGTTAATGTTTAAAATACTAGGTATATTGAAGATATTCAAATAATAAAACTTCTAACAAATAAGACTTATTTGTGTTGATCATGGTACATGTTATTTTAAATAACAAAACAAACTTCTAACACTTTGTGTTGATAATAATACAGATTTACATACTATTTTATTAAAAGTGTTTAAATAAATATTATTTTTAAAAAGTAATTATTTCGAGTGATTTCCAACAAGTTTGGTATATTCTAATCAAACATTGTATATTAATAGTTAAAATAAAATGAATTAAATTAAATAGTTTTTGATTGCTTGCACTCAATTAGGACTAATTAAATTAGAAATAAAGTTGTAATTAGTTGCAACAAACTATAGACACAACAAATGATTAAATAATCTGAAATCATAATTGATTTGTGATATTGGTTTGATGGTATAATTAATAAACACTTTATTGTTATGCTCAATGAGATTTTTCTAATTGAATTAGATAAAATGTCACAATCATATTGGACAATTAAATCAAAATGGATTTTTTCTTTTGTTTCCTTCTAAAAAAGATTAAAAGTGAAAGTTTTTATTTCTTAAACTTCATCCTTTGTCAAACTAAATCTAAATTATTTTTTCTTTAAGAAAAAACCAAACCTAAATATCTCAACTCCTATGTGTTGTGTAAATTTTCCATCAAAATTTTAATCCAAAAGTACACTCCAAGAATTGGCACTGAAAATCAGGCTCATTCATAAAATTACAAAATATCTGTAATATGTAGGAATTTTTGAAACAAATGGTGAATACTTTTCTTCACTTGTATCAACATTTACACTAGATTTAAATGTAGTCTATACTGATCAATCATACTCTAATTAAGCCACAATCAAACTTTCAGTAACTACATTTACTAATTATGCCAATTCCATAAAAATTTTCAAAATCTTCATTAATGTCGATATTCCCTCAAAATCAGGACATCGATATTACGATCAACGTCGGTTTCAAATATATTCTAACCTTTTTATATTATTTTAACTATAGTCTTGTTGACCAAAAGTTGTAATGACTTCTTTTTTTTCCCTCTTATGGAAAAATCTTGTGTCCTAATTTTCGTAACTTTCCAAATGATATCAATAGTTATAGGCATACATTGAAGATTAAGATTATGAAAATTTAATTCAAGTGTACAATTTCTACCATATTTGTATATGTATTTATATTAAAGAAAGTTACAAATATAATATTTTAAAGAAACAAACAAACTTTAGTTAAATTAATATTATGGTAGACAAAACAACTAAGATTAAGATTATGTCATCTCGGTATCTTATTAATTTTGTCAATAAAAGTATAGCCTTAAAAAATTATCCCTTTTTGAATAAATTTTGAATACTCAAACTATATATATATATATTTTATCTATAAAGATATATTATTGAAATGGACAAATTTATTATACCAATTTATTTCATGGACCATTTAAATGGGATTTCAATTATTAGAAAGTTGACAGTTTGCTTTGTGGAGGGTGTAGGTCGTAATCGATGTGTTAAAGATTGTTGAATCTTGAGGTATTGATTCGATGGACGTGGGAGTTTGATGTCTTTGGCACCAGCCATGGCTATTGAAGGAGGAAGAAGCCTATTGTTTTAGGATTGTGAGTACTTCGTGGAGGAGATTCTTGTGTTGAGTACGAGAAGGATGATGCAGCAATTCCAACATATTTGTCATTCACAAAATCATATGAACAAATCGTTTAGTTTCTTGAGCGTTTAATGGAATATGATCTCAAGTGTGATGGAGAAGATTTTCTTGATTGAATCTGTTGATGAAAAATTGTTTAAATAAAAATGTTATCTGAAGTTCCCTTAAATACTCATACTTTGAATTGTCGGATTGGATCCCAAAGGGGTACCCAAGTCTTAAGGAGGGTGAGAAGATAGACAAATGTGGTTTTGTCAATGACTCAATTAATCTTGAACCATTTCTCATAATTAAATTTGGCATGTTGAACTGTTACCAACGTTACATTTCCTCCGCTATATATCCCACGGTTCTCATTTGAAATCAAATCAAAAACAAAAAATATTCTCTTCTTTTCTACAAAAACTATTCACTTCTTTTCTACTTTATTCTGTTTTGAACTACGAGGAAGTATCTATTAGAGTGTTACTCTTATTCTGGAGACGATTGAGCAATTTCAAAACTGTTTGCATATCGAGCAGAGTCGTGAAATGTCTTAAAGAAAGCGAGATGCACAACTCAGCCATACTACACTACAAGAAATTAAGGTTTTCTAGACGCACACAAATTTGTCGGGAAATGAAACGTCGGTAGAAGCGGTTTCTTCCGACACACCAAATCTTAAGTCGAGGGAGGTGCTTTCTCCCAACGCATGTTAACGCACGTCAAGATTGCCTCGAATAATTAATTATATCATTGGATTTCCTTTGACGTGGTGTCAGAAACGTTGGAAAAAAGGATACATATCTCTGACGCATCACTAATGGAGTTGGGAGTATGTTGGTTGTCCTAATGTCTACAGTGTTGCGTCGGGTGAGGGCCAAAGAATTAATTGTACCATTTTCCTTCCTCCGACGTGATGTCAGAGACGTCGAGAAAAAGGTTACCTATTACCGACGCCATTAGTGATGCGTTGGGAATAGGTTGGTTGTCCTGACGTTTTTCGGGCAGTATAGGGAGTTCCCATTTTATTAGACCATTATGTTTTACAGAATCGAAAGAGAAAAGAGAAAGAAAATGAGAGAGAGAGAGAGAGACCGAGAAGAAGAAGGGGAGATTTCTCACTACAGGTCCCTGTCGTTTCGTTGTTGTCGTCTTCCTCTGCTCGCCGTCACATATCGGTAAGTAGGTTTGTTTTTAGTATAATATAATTTATTTTTATTTAGATTAGAAATTATGTTTTGAATTAGAAATTTGGTTTTTGAATTAGTTATTGTTTTAGGAATAAGATTTTGAATTAAAAATTTGTTGTTGATTTCTTATGGTTATCCTGCAATTATAGTAGTCTCTTCCCCTTAGTGCAAATTTGGTTTAGAATTTTTTAGATATAGTAGGGTGTTTGGTTAGTTTGTTCTAGCTATCCGGCAGTTGTGGAAGCATTTGTAGTTTGAACTTAGCTTCAATTAAAGGATTGAGAGGATTTGGCATAGCTTATTCATGGAGTAATTAAGTTTAGGATTTGATAGAAAGAATATAGGACTAATGATCAAACATATTTATGTTTTAGGTCTTTAACGATGCACAGGGGTTGGATGAAAGTTAGGAATAAGTTATCGGTTTAGTATAGAGAGTGTGTGTCCCAATTTTTAGAGATTGTCAAGTTCCACGTTGATGCTTACGAATGAATAAGGTGTCCATGTAAAATTGGTACTCATTAGAGGGTGTGGAGCGACATCTATTGACCATCGGAATATCCCCCTCCTATACATAATGGTTGTATCATGGAGAGGTAGTGAACTTCCACAAAGATATTGAAAGGTTTGATGAAGGAACCAGTAGTAACCCTTTTGATGAAGGAACTAGTAGTAACTCTTAATGATTTACAAGCTTTGATTGAACACAAATAGGAAATAGAGGAAGGTTTGGAGAATGAGATGCCCTTCAATACTGGGGTAGATATAGAAGAAGAAACAACGGACATATTTCAGGACTTATTGAATGAAGCTCGTAGTGAGTTAGACCCCGATTGTTCTGAATACTCTTTCCTAAAGTTTTTGGTTAAGATGATACATGTAAAGGTTTTAAACGGTTGGAGTAACAAGTCATTTGACGTGATGTTAGACTTAATAAAAAGTGTGGTACCAATATACTTAGTTCATTCTATGAAGCCAACGAAAATTGTGTGACTTGGGGCTAGGATATAAAACTATAAATGCTTGTAAGTTCGATTGTGTCCTGTATTAGGAGTTTGAGGATTTGCAATTTTGTCTAACTTGTGGTGAGTCTCGATACAAGGTTAATCATAATAACAAAGGGAAAAAATTCTGCATAAGGCATTACGCCACTTTTCTTTGATACTGAGATTACAACGCTTATTTGTTTCGCAAGAAGGATCCTCTGACGTGTTCAAACAGATGATGTGTTGAGAAATCCAGCCGATGCGATGCGGATGGATGGAAACTTTTTTATTCTGAATTTCCTGATTTCACTGCAGATGCACGAAACGTTCATCTGTGGTTAGCTTCATATGGTTTTAATTCGTTCGGCCATATGAGTACCTCGTACAGTCTGTGCCCTGTGGTGTTAATTTCTTACAATTTTTCACCCTTGAAATGCATGAAATAGTCAACTTTTTTCATGACATTGCTTATTCCCAATCCAAAATTTCTTAGTAGGAAAATTGATGTTTACCTTAAACCCTTGATTGAGGAACTTAAAAAGTTATGGACTTTTGAGGTGTGTACATATGATTCCCTCACTAGTAATTTCTTTCAGTTCTATGCAGCGTTGTTGGGGACAATAAATGACTTTCCGGTGTATGGTGATTATCGAGGTAAAGTACAAAAATAATCATGTCCCATATGCATAGGAGATAGATCATCCTTCAAGATAAAAGGGAAAATATCTTTCATGGAACCTCGACGTTATCTTCTTGAGTACCATGTTTAATGGAGAAGTAGGCTGCACGATGGCAAGGTAGAGCATAAGGTTGCTCCAGTGGTAATGACTGAGCAGGAATTAATAGAACAAGTAGATCAATTGAAATTTCCAGTTCTGAGTAAACATCTTGCATTAAAGGAGAAGAAAAGAAAAAGAGATCTTAATTGGACTAAGCGAAGCATTTTCTTCAAACTTCCTTATTGGTCAAGATTATTATTACGTCACAGACTAGATGTAATGCATATTGAAAAGAACATTTGCGAAAACTTGGTTGATACATTGTTGAATATTGAAGGAAAAACCAAGGACACCACTAATGCACACTGCACTTACAAGATTTGAAAATTAGAAAGGATTTACACCTCAAAGAAGTTGGTAACAGATTGGTGAAGCCACATGTGAGTTACACATTAACTAGCAGCGAGCGAGTTAAGTTTTGCAAGCTCTTGAAATCAGTGAAGTTTTCCAATGGATTCGTTTCTAATATTTTACGATGTGTGCATGAAAAAAAAAGGAATTTCAAGTCTCAAAATGCATGATTGTTATGTTTTGCTACATTGACTTCTATCTATTGGTGCTTGAGCTTTCTTATCGAAGTGTATACACTGCTGTTACTGAATTGTCTAACTTTTTTCGTGATTTATGCTTAAGAATGATATGAGTAAGTGAGTTGGATAGACTGCAAGCATATATTATAGTCATACTTTGTAAATTAGAAAGAATATTTTTACCTGCCTTCTTCAGCGTAATTGTACACCTTGTCATTCACCTACCATATGAAATCAAGATTGCTAGTTCAATTTCTTACAGTTGGATGTATCCTATTGAAAAAAAATTTACACACATTAAAACAGTATCTTTGTAACAGAGCATGTCCTGAGGGGTCTATTGCAGAAGCATATCTGATGAATGAATCATGAACCTTTTGTTTGCGATATCTAAGTGGGATTGAGACGTGATTCACTACAGATGAACGGAACGATGATATCATTCTGGATGATGAGGTGATGGGTGAGTTCGAAATCTTCATTCAAAAAGTAAGACCATTAGGGGCGTCAAGCATTCAAACTCTATCACAGGAAGAGAAACGCCTATTTCATTGGCACATTCTCAATAATATAATGTAAGTGAAATATCAAAGTGTCGCAAGTAAGCATTTCTAACCTTTGACTTAGATCATCTTACAGTTGATGTTTACGTCTTTAATTATATAACATTTCAATATTTAGAGACACTTGCGGTTAATACGTCCACAAGTTTAAAACACTCGAAAGTTTAACAAAAGACACTAACGAGCATTTCCTAAATTGTTCAAAAATCAAGTACACCTAAGCAGTAACTTTTAAATGAAAAAGTTGTATATAATCATTGACTAATGTACGATTTCAGGTTATAGAAATATGTGAAAGAGAAAACATTTCCACTGATTTCTTTTCACTTACAATGGGACCACCACCTGATGTTCGGTCTTACAGTGGATGCATTGTTGGTGGAGTGAGATTTCACACGATAGAACAAGATTCCAGACACACTACACAAAACAGTGGAGTAATGGTAGTTAGTGGAGAGAACAATAATTTCTACAGTGTTCTTGATGAAGTCCTGGATGTTCATTATCTCATGAGACAACGTGTTTGGCTATTTATGTGTAGATGGTATGACACAAACAACAACAAAAGTCATAGGACATATGTAGAGTTAGGACCCAAAAAATGGTATGAATTGAAGGGTTGTACAAGTGGTCCAAAATAAACGTATATGGGACGTGTCAAAAGTGGATGATGTTGAGAATGAACAACTGAATATAGTGAAAATCGTTGTCGGATATCACATCATTGAAATAATTGAGAATGACACTCTGTGTAAACCCAACGTTAATCCTGCAGTTGTTGAAAGATCGATTCATTCATAGATGTTGTTAACATAACTTCATAGATGATGAGGATGATCGATTGTCCCATCAAAATGAATCAAGTGATGACGAATGATATTGAAGAATCACGTACCCACATATTTCATTATTTTACGCATTTAGTTTCATGTACTCGTATTTGTTTAATTAATTTTGGGTCATATGTCTACAGGTACTATGTTTTCATTCTCAAATACTTTTGATGACATAGATGCTCTATTTCTGGAGTTTGGCAACGAGTTGAACAACGTGGAACCGACAACGTCCTCGATGGGTGACACCTCGGGTGAGTGGTAATTAATTTGATGTTAAGTGCGAATAATTATATTTAGTCACAATTTATTTCTAACATGGCTTGATTTCTACAGCAGAAGTGTCTCCACCCTCTCCGACTCCTAGGAGACGTCAACAGTCTCGAAACTTGGAGTTGGAGAGGTACGTTCAAAAGAAAGGTAAAATTCCAATTACCATAGCTCTAGGAGCGGAGAAGCCAATATCTCTACATGTTGTACAGTTCAGCAACATCATTGGCGTGTGTGTGAGAAATACCTTTTCAGTCTGCTACCTTAAGTGGGTCGATGTTGGAAGAGAAAATATTGAAGTTGTCAAGGGCAATCTACAGGTAAAATCAACAGTGCATTAATTTTTCTATAGAGCATCATTACATAAACAAAGCTAACATGTGAATTTTTTTCCTTTCTAGCGCTTTTTCGTGCTTGATTTTAACAATCATGAATCAAGCACTTACTACATTTGTTGAGCATCAAATGCTCACATCTTTCAAAGAGTTCAAGGACGACTATCACAAACATTTCAAACGGTATAGCGACTTGGAAGAGGCATGTGCCAACTTAACTAACATATTGGTGGGACGTATGGAAGATTGACACTTTCTGTGCGATCACTACATAAGTTGTGCATTTCAGGTGAGATCTACAAATTGCAATGGTATGTGTTATTGCATTTAATTTTCTTAATGTGTGTGTACTTTTAATAAACATTTTCATGTATGAGCAATCAAGAACGAACAAGGTTGTTGACAAAAGCAGCCTTGCAATTATAGTAGCGGGTCGAAGTCGTTTCTACAACGACAACACGACCTTGCTGAAGAACGAGGTTTACCAATCGACCAGTTGGAATTATTCAGAGAAACACACGCTCAGAGTGGACAATTCATTTGCAGGCGGTTGCAGATGGACATGTAAATTTGAACTTGATTTTGTCTTAATTTTGTACTTCTCCTTCTCCTTCATAACTTACATAAAATTTTATTTGTTGCAGAGTCAAATGCTGAAACTTCAGCCTCATCCTACCCCAGAGGGTTCTCAGCCACTCTCAAAGGATGATATTTGTGAGATCGTTTTGGGTAAGCATCCAAGCTACTCAAAAGGTCTTGGTTGGGAACCCAGGTCCAAGTCCCGCAAGAGTCCTACTAGTAGTTTTTCGACCACATGTTTGTATTCTATGACGGTCGAACAAGCTAATGAAGTCCTCATTGAGCAGCAAAGACTCGAGCTTCAAGAAACTAAACGCATGATTGAAGAGGAGAGAAGGATGGCCGAACTGTAGTCTAAACAAATGGAAAAAATTATGAAGAAGATTGAAGAAATGAGTCGGGCACAGAGAGGACTGTGAGTGAAGAACTTGTTGTACATGTTTTTTTAACTTTAACGTTGTTTACTTTGCATTATTAGTGATATTAGCATTATATATATCTAAATTTAATTTTTTGTCGTTATAGGTATGAACCTATTGAAGTATGGTGTTTCCAGCTAAATTATATTAATTTCCTTTTTCAAGTAATTTTTTAACAAATTTGAAAATGTGTTCTTGTAAGAAACGTTTATTTAATTATAATACAATTTAGATTTGGATATATTATTTACTAATTTGGTTGTTCAGGTTTTATTTAAATTAAATTGAATTGGAATCAAATAGAAACTACAATCCAAACAAAAAATTAAAAATTAAAAAAACATATAATAATAATTAGAAAAAAAACCTCGAATTATTATTTCCAACGCACAGAATGCGTCGGCACATAAGTCTTCCCGCGATGCATGTAAGATGGCGTCAGAGATATGTGCACGGTGTAGCATCGGGAAACACCTTATCCTGACATTCACTATAACTTCTGGAGAGTCATATAGGTTACTTCGACACTTTGACGTTGACGGCCAAATGCACGTTGGGGAAAGTTCAATCCCGACACATCTTCGGACTACATCGGGAATGGATCTCCCGACACGAATTTTTTGATGTCCTTCCCGATGTTGAAGAGAACGTCGGAAAACATTGTCCTGACGCCTTTTGTAATCTTTCACGATGTCGTTCTACGTCGGGAAACAAACAACTTCTTGTAGTGCTAAAATATTTAAACAATAAAATCTAGTACCAAATATAAACAATCCTAAAAAAAATCTTGAAAAAAATGGTTGAAATTTGACGAACCAAATTTAAACGATCAATCTAAATGATCGTATACAAAAAAAATTATTAAAAAATCATTTAGATAGATTTGATCGTATACAAATCTTAAATAATCGTTTCCCAAATACTCAACCATGATTTTCCAAATATTTACCTGCATAATGCCAGAATTCCTATTATGAGCTTGTGGGCTTTTTTTGTTTTCGAAATTGTTTTATACAGTGTAAATATTTTGTAATCTTTCCCGACGTTGAAGAGAACGTTAAGACACATTGTCCCGACGCCTTTTGTAATCTTCCCAGTGTCGTTCTGCGTTGGGAAACAACCAACTTCTTGTATTGCTATTAACAAGTTTCTATTTTGTAGATTTATCCTTTTGACATATAGTTTCATTGAAGTGTTTCAACATACGACTAGCTGAGGTGGATTACAACTCTGTTAATTCTTGTTAGTCGTTGTTATAAAAACAAAGATGGTTACAAAAACTAAAATTTTTCAGACTAAGTTGTTACTTCTTTATGGTTCAAGAATATTTCTTTTCATTTACATCAAAATGAATTGAATTAATTTATTGATTAAATTGTGATTGAGAAACTTAAATGAAGCGATTAAGTTATATATTAAATTGAGAAGAATAAAAAGAAAAGGTAAGCAAAAAGGGTTAAATATATATTGTTATTATAGAGTTAAAAGAGTGGAACAATGTCCCTCAAATTAGATGGATTATTGTGACAATTTGTCTTTATGACTCTTACGTTATACCAAAACTTAACAATGACCCACCCAAAGATTAATACACCAATTTGCATTATAGATAATGACATGAAATTGTACCAACCCTTCATTTATCATCTTCCTTATTTTGGGATTTCTTTTCCATTATATCAAAAACAAAAAAAGAATTGTTTTTCCACTCTTGGTATGATTTCTGGTTTGTTTGTTTTTCATTTAATAACTATTTTCTATTTAGTTATTTTTTCGATATTTATTCTTTTCACGGAGGGCTATTCTTAGGTTACGCCATGCTTCCCTAGTCTATACTATACATGAAAAAATATGTATATACAAAATGTTACGTGGCACTTTCTAATCGAATAAAAACAAATAAAAATAAAGGTTAATTTTTATAAATATATCAAAACTAATCTTTACGGATCGTTTAATAAAATAAAAATATGTATGAAGTTCGCTATTCTTTTTAAATATTTTAGCTTTGTCTTTCCTTTCCATCTTCTTTCTTTTGCAATTTTTTTTTCTTTCTATGTCTTTTTTGTAACTTTTATTTTTTTATTTGGTTCAAGATCATGTACCAAATATAAAATATCATTTTATTTATATTTTTTTTAAATTTTTATTTGGTCAGTGTGCCAAATATATTAGTTCTTGTGTACCAAATATAAAAAGCCTAATTTTTATTTTGTTATTTGATTGCTCGAGATCCTCTGCCATCATGAAAAAAAATCGTTGAAAAATTTGGATAGTGAACCGATAAAATCTAAATGTGTACAACGATCAAATCTAAACAAAGAATAGCCAAATCTAAATTTTTTTGTTGGTATTTTTTATCGTGGATTTCCAAAATGGTTCAATATTTTACGTGCTTTTTTATTATACTGTTTAGAAAACCAAAAAATAATTGTTATTTATAAAAGATGAATGCAACTAACCAAGAAAGAAACTGTTTGGTAAAAGTAGAATTTAGTAGAGTTGTTTCGTGTGTAAGAAAAGGGTCAAATTACTTAATTATAAAAAAATTAACCAAATTAAGAAAAGAAAGGTAATTAATAGAGTTCATATTTGACAAAGTTTAAAAAATATTGTTTACAAAGAAAAGAAGAAAGAAAGAAAAATTTGAAAATAAATGAAAATAAAACAATAGTGATTAAAAGTGAGGTAAAAGAGAAGGGGTAAATTAAAGAAATGCAAATGTAATTTTAATTGTGCAAAAGATTGAGTTATTGAGACCTACTTTATCCAAAATTAAATTAGAGAAATTGGTAACATCCACTCAGCCACAGTTGTTTGAATTAAAATAGATTAATAAAGTGTAGTTGCATAATTATTATTATTATTATTATTATTATTATACTTTTATTAACAAATTAATTGGTGACAACCCAAAAATAAATAAATAAAGAGATAAAAGGATTATTAGCTGGCCTTGATTTGAAGCATCCAAATATCCATTCATTATATTAAATCTTCTTTAATAAAACCTACATTTATTAGGTCTCAACATATTACATTTCATATATATATTTCGTTTTTTAACGGATAGCAATTTATGGAATAATTATTAGGTAGGTAGCAATACTTTAAAAAAATTATAAATATAGTAAAGTCTATAAGAAAACGTTTATCACTCATAGACTCTCGTAGTTTATCAATGATTGACTAATGTTTACTACATGGTTTAATAATGATAAAAATTTATAATAAATTTTGGTAGAATTTGTTATATTTGTAATTTGTAAAAAAATGTTGCTATATATTTAGTTATTTTGAATCTAATGGTTGTATTTACAACTATCCCTTTTTAAAATGAGAAATCTAGTAAAGTGGACAAAATATTTAAACTTTACAGCAAGATCAAGTGTATCGAAATTTAGCATTCTTTTTCCGATATTGTATCAAACTTGCTTTATGATAATGATTTTCAAATTTGACTGATAAAAGGATGGGTTGGAATGTGTCTGCATAATAAAATTTTACTATATTTGTAAATATTTTCAAAAGTCTTGTCATTTAAAATAAATTTTCATGGAAATGTTGATAAAATGTTGGTTGTAGGTAATAATTTGTTTAGTTTATAAATAAAATATATTTTTAGAAAATACTTAAGTTAATAAATAAAAATATTTCTCGTTTTCAAATGAAATGAAAATAGGAGAATTGTTATGAACAACAAAGAAAAATGAAATTATTTACAAAATATAGCAAAAAAAAAAACTTAAATAAACTAAAGAGAGTTAGATGAATTTTTCTGTTTTGTAAATAGTTTTATATTTTTTAAAATATTCCATAAAAACATCTACCTTAATAATCTATTTGCACCATTTATCCTTTTGTTGTTAATTTTTAAAATTAATTAATCAATTTTTTTAACCGTATGTATTCATTATAACAACATCGAGTTCTCCCAAGTTGTCCATTTGCATCGTCCATGCTGCAGCTGATTTAGGATTTCCTTTGTACAGAATCGCTCTATCTTTGAAGAGGCTAAGAGATTTTGGGAAGGTTGCTTTTCCCATGTGGTTAGTGTGAATTTTGTGTTGGAGGAAGGTTTATGTGTACTTAGTCTGTTTGTTTTCCTTTTCAAAAAAACAAATAAGACATCGAGCGATATCGTGTTAGACACATTCCTACAAATTTAACACAATATTCATTCTTCAACCTAAATAGTTTGATTGAAAAAGCTCAAATTGAAGATAGTCTTTTTTTTCTCTATAAATTTTCTTATAAATGAAAAATGAAAAAGAGTTGGATGAAAGGATAAGGCCATGAAATTCATGAGAGACATAGAAAAAGAAAAGAGAATGAAAAAGATAGAAACCACCATAAAAGGCACTTGAAATCCAACCACTTTCATGTGAGAAGAAGCATCAAACTTTTTTCTTTCTTTTATGTTCACCTCACTTCAACACTTTTAACTACCCCTAAACCCTAAATAAATATTTTCAAACCAACCCAATCCGTTTGGTTCATAGTTCTTTTTTGCATTATATTTTAACTTCGAGATGAATAGTATAAGCATTATCTGGTTGAGCTATGTTGATAAGCATGTATATATATATATATATATATTACAAAAATATAGAGGTTGTGTTAATGATAGATGAGAGAATGAGAGGTGTTTGTATTTATGATGGAAGAAGATGGTTGTAGGTTGCCGCCAAGGAAAGAAGCAAACCAATGGGCCGAAAGTTTGGGGCGTCGTTCAAGTGTTTGAAAGTCCACA
>JBBPDI010000025.1:3016489-3027628 GCA_037974545.1 Cucumis variabilis | reverse complement strand
GCTGATCATCCGTTTTTGTTTGTGATTAGAGAAGAAGGGAGTGGAGCTGTCCTGTTCGTGGGTCAGGTTCTTGATCCCTCTCTCCATTAACGTAATTAATCACTGTAAGTTTGGAATTTGAAGAATTATGCTTGTGGTTTCTTCATATATGCATGTGTTTGAAATGTTTTGTAGTAGTTGTGTGTTTAATCTGAATTAAACTAATGCAGAAATGATATTATGAAAACTAATATTTGAGTTGGGTTGATGTATATAGTATAAGTGTTCACTTTCAATAATCAAGAGCTCAGTGCTTTTAAAGAAAAGTGATAGTGAGAGTACACTATATATGTTATCCACGTATGAAAAACATTATATATGAATCTATATATGTTATCCACGTATGAAAAACATTATATATGAATATGATTCTCGATCATTATTGTGACATACAAATAAGGAAGAATCTGCTTTTATGATTGAACGTAGATGGAAATTTAAATGATTATACTGTACATGAGGTGATGAGGATATGAGGATTTTTTTTATATATAAATAAAAAATAAAAAATAAAAAATAGAACTTTTTGTTTAATATTGAGTAATTATATATATATTTTAAATTTGATGAGAATGATTCATATATGTAAGGAATAATTTAGATAGAAGATTGGTTGTTTCTACCGATGAGCATTTTATATATGAGTTAGTTTTATTTTATGTGTTTTAAAATAAAAATAAAAATAATTTAATCTTGTATTTCATACTTCCGCCTACATATTATATTTTATCTAAATTTTGAATAGTTTAGTACACGTGCAACACTTATTATACTATCATCATACATATGAAGTAAATCACTTCCAAATTATGTGAAAATTTTCAACATTATGCAAAAGATTATGTGAAAATCTTGTGTTTTTTTTCCACTAGGTTAAATATACAAATGATGTAACCTTTTCAATTCCTTTTACATTTTTTTATTGACTTTTTTCTACTAAATAATTTAGAGACATATATTCGATATACAAAAATGGTATCAAGAAAGCGTTGTAATGTTATGAATATTCAAATTACATATAAAAATATTTTTAACCTATTATTTTGCCCTAATTAATCTCTTAACTCCTTATCTCCAATTTGCATGAAAAATTACAAGTAAGTGACACCTTCCCAACCCCACGTTACATCTCGGTAGCCCTAAACACAATAAAGATAATGCATACATGTTTTCATTTTCTTTTTCCATCCAAGCTCTCTTGTGTGGTTATTTTTTTCTCTCAATTATATAACAATATTCTAATTGTTAATAAATAACAATTAAATATTGCCCATCACATTCCTAATTAAAAATGAAATTGTTTTCAGAAAATATCCAATACTTATGCTGTAAAACCCTAAGCCACGTAGCCTTATGATAAACATCGCCACTGATCTCTTCTCACCTTCAACCACTAACCACAACGATGGAGATTATTGGAAAATTGGTGAAGGCCAAAACGACGCCGGATTCCACATTCTGAAGAAACTACGCCTGGAGACGGAACACGAAGCTTATAGTATTATTGTTTATTGATGTGTAACTTATACTTGTGTTTGTTTAATGCATGGATGTGATTAAAGTCACGTAAAGTGGTACAAGATGCAAATGCATGGGTTGTTAAGCAATAAACTCATGGACTCATTCCCCAAATCTTAACAGAAGTTGATAAATCAACCAAAATGATTTTAGCCAATGCGATCTACCTTCAAAGCTGCTTGGTACCCTAAATTATTTGTTCAATCAACCAAGAACCGTGATTCCTACCTTCTCAAAACCGAGGATGCTTTTAGCATTTACCTTCTTTCTTCAGATCTGATCCAAACAGTTACCAAATCCCTGTATTTCCCCAAGTATTGAAGAAATTTTCGAAGTTCTCTAGTTTCATGGTTTATTTGCTAATTGGGCAAGTCAAAACAATAGATCATTTGCATCGAAGAAAACACCTAAATATTTCTTAGGTCTTTAATTTAATCTAGACATAGAAGTTTAAACAAATAAAGAAAACAGTGTAAAGTCTTAAAATCCACAATTATTCCATAAAAAATCTCCACAAATCCATATAGAAGTGCTCCCCTAAAGTATGAGAACATTATTAAGCAATCACTTGAATTCTCTCTCTAAATGTCAAACACTCTCTTCTCAAGTGTAATTTTTCTTCTTTTGAAAACTACTCTACATAGTTAGACACAATACAAAATGCAAATAGCTACAGTGAAGATACAAAAACATCAAACATTAAAGCAAAAAAAAAAAAAAACTCAGAGTGAAACTTACCCTTAATAGTTCAATCTCAACTTACCCTGAATGTATCTCATCCCATTATACATGATTTCTTCTAGTTTCATCTTCTCCCTTTTCTTTAAATACTCCTGTCTTGAAACTTTCCTGAAACAGCAAGGAAAGTGTTAGAGGATGAGTATCTAAATTTCCAGTATCTAAGTTAGAAAAACAAGAAGAAACTACTCATAAAAAATGAAAATCAGCACCACTTAACACCATATAAAAGAATCTACATACACAATATAAACTAAAAAAGGAAACAAGTCATCAACAAAACAAATTTAAGGACTAAAAACTACTGATATTATTACACACTTAAAAATATTAAGACAGGTGCAAGGGAAAAAACAAACAATCAACACAAATAGCCATATATTTTCTTCTTTAAAGGTATCACAAATTAATGTCCATAAGTAATAACAAAAGAAAAAAGGACAACGTGTAATTGAATCCTGTACGGTCGTACAGCTGTGCTAAAGGTAGTATGAAATCAAACTTGAGCACTAACAAGAAAATTTGTCAAAAATAATTACTAGACATCATTAATCAAAGTACCAACACAACAATATACAAAAGTGCATGTAGAGAGTTCACATATCCAACAATCTAAAATCGAATCAACAACACAAAGAGTGTAAGGTAAGATCAACATTTCCAAAACTAACAATTAAAAAAAAATCAAATCAGATAAGATCCAAAGTTCACAACAAGGGAAAGAGAGAAAAGAAAGAAGAATACAGAAAAAATCACAAATCTAACTCACAAACAAATCATCATTAATTTTATGTACAAACTAACCAAACATATTAACATGAAAGACGATAACATAATGTCATTGCCAAAGGAAACAAACATTACCTAATATTATATCTCAAGCCAACAACACTTTGTATTTGAATTATTAATCCTTCTTTGTGTTTAAATTAATCCTTCTCCCCTAATTCTTTTACCTTAAAAGCATGGATAGTTATAGTGTATTTTCTTTTCATGCCAACCAGCTTAAACAAGAATGTCAATAATTTTGTCAATATATTTTGGTGTAACCTTGTAGTTATTCTTTTCTCATCATGCTCAATTTTCAACGCCCTTAAATGCACTCTCCTTTCCATCATTAAAGCTCCAATATCAGAGTATGCTTTCATAAACAACTGTGGCATCATCTAATCTCATCTTCAGCTTCCCGCATATCTCAAACAATCTAATAACTTCAATAGGATCTAATTAAAAGTTTTAATAATAAAAGACAATATATAAATCCTTCTGTCAAATGAATAAACATAAAGATGCTAACAACGAAGTTAAATCATGCCCTCTACTAATCAAAATCAAACTAAATAAATGCAACTAACAGACGATGAGCTTCATAGAAAAAACTCATTTTCAACGATCCATAAGTAATAAAAGTCAAATTGAACCTAAATCTTTGAATAACATTTCATCAAGCACTTCGTATGCAAAACCAAAGTCGCCAAACATCAAGTATATGTGAATCAACGAGTTTTGCACAAAACAAACAAATGTTAGACCATCACCAATAAACAAAACATATATCTTAAGATAAAACAATCTAAGTTATCCCCACTGTATAACCACAGTTTTATGTAGGTTTTTAATAATAATATTTTTTAAAAAAAAGAAAAGAAAAAAGTGCTATGTTGTTGTGTTGAGTATCAAACTGAACATCCTACAACAAAAGTACTGAAGGATTCAACATTCTCAATAAAATTGAGTTGGATGAGATTGGTCGGTGGTGTGAATTGATTATGGCATGGTTATCAAAACAAATTAACACATTAATCCACTCACCTTCTTCAAGTTCATATGACAGAAGAAAAAACTATAGCTCCAATATCTGACTAATACATCCTACTATTACAAGTGAAGGAGATCAATGTGTTAGAAAGCTTTTCACGAGTTTGTGATGTAAAATACAGTAGCCGCATTGAATTATTAGTGCAAAAGAAAAATCTGCTATTGAGTTGCAGCCATTTTAAATCAAGTGCCCGTTTATTTTCTTTGAATGTGTGGATAACTTTACAAGGATATCACATACATCAGAGCATTAAAACATTGAAATGTCTTACAGAATAATTTTGGAAGAGATGGAGGAAATGACGTCTTACACATGATATGATTGATCCACCCTGCTGCCGTGGAGAAAAAAATTAACTTGTTAGAGAAAAAAATTCCACCAATACAAGGAAACCACGCTTGATACGCATCTCAACCAATTATGGCTCTAGACATATTTTTTTAAAAAAGAAGAAACCAAACTTATTATTAAATAAAATGAAAGGCAGAAAAGAACCTAATGTTCAAAATAAAAGAAGCAAAAAGAGAACTTGCCAAGAATGCTTATTGTAACACTAACACATAGATCAATAAAGATACTTAAACTAGACTAGGTACAATCCCACATAAGCATAAACCAGAAAATTCTGCAAATAGAAATGAGAGAGACATCAAGAAAAAAAAGCTTTAACTCTGAAAAATTCAAATCCAACAAACTAAGACCGATGCTTGTCTTGAAAATACATTGGAACGTTGGAAAAGCAACATTTAGAGAAAAGATATTGAGTCCCTTAAATAACCACCAATCAAATATAGTAAAATGAAGTAGATAAACAATGGTATGGAAGCTTCCACAACCCTAAATAGAGGAGAAGATTCTTTGGATAAGAGATAGACAACAAAGCTCGAAGGGAGAAATAATAGAAAGCAGTCGTGAAGGCTATCAATAGATTATGGCTAATAACCACTTTATACCCTCTTATGTAATCAATAGATTTTGAAAAAACCATCTCTAGTCATCCTTTAGAAATTAACTTGTCAAGGATGTCAATGCCAAGCAGAAACAAAACAAGGGCTTCAACTAATTGTCAAGGATATTTCTAGATACTTAGCAGAAGTTATTTATTTGGGATATCATTAGAACATTATCAATTAAAATTGGATGAATATTTTACTTGCTAAATCTTAAACAACGTTCTGATCTACCACAACTGCAAAGCCATTGATGTGCCTATTGTATGAATAGAAAATTGTGTCCTTAGCTTCTTCACTGTTGTACTTATAGACACAAAAAAGATAGTGTAAATATCATGGTGAGCGAGCTAAAGTTGTTACACAATCAACAATCAAATAAAACAAAAGACATAAAACACTAAAGAAATCAACATAGAAATTTATTTTGTTTACATATAATGTGTTTAAAGTCTACAGACAAAAGAAAATAACAATTTTATTATTAGAGATAAAATATTACATTTTAAATTAGTGAGACGTCTAAAGTTAGAGAGCTTAGATATGGTGCACTCCTCTATACTTTAATTTAGAATCAAAATCATAAATAGCATAAACACGAAGAGCCAAATTACAAATTCATGGCATTCTAGCAATACAAATATGCACTAAATGATTTGAAAGTAAAAAAACTTCACCTTTCCAACAAGGATCCAAGCAAATTATAGTGGGGTTCAATTGCAATTTGAGTATTAATTGAAGAAGGATTAAACCCATGTGAATGTGATCCCAAATAAACAATATAATACCACCGTAAGGTCATAGCAGGAGTTGTTTCACACCTGTCGACGGAAAACTCCATAAAAGGTGCAATTAATAAAAAAAAAAGGTTTGATTTAAAAGAATATATTTATACGATAACTTCCTTTTACACACATTACACAAACAAGTTGAGTGATTATCATGGAAAAACAATAAATTAGAATACCTGAAGATGAAAAAACATTTTAGAGAGCAAAGAAAGGATCATTTCCTTCTCTCCATTAGCAATATCATCTTCCACAATTATCATTCCATCCTCATCACATAATATTACACCAGCCTGCTTAAGATACTGTACAACCTTGCCACAGTTTGTCGAGTTCTTTTTATGAGTATCTGATGGAACTACATTTTTATGAAAGCAGAATTAGAGAAAATTTAAGAAGAATTGAGAAAAAGTGATTGTTACTAAGAGCTGTATTTTCATGAATGAGAAATGAGTTTTCATTCATGTAGAGACATGGAAGTAAGGGCATCCTATGTAAAGAGTTTACATAAGACTGTAACCATAGAAATAATCACTTTTAAATTATAACACTCTTGAATTTAATAAAATTAACTGTTTCGTTTATTGATATCCATTGTAGCTTAATCTTAATCCTGAGCTAACTATGAACTTCTGTTCACACGAAATTATCCTTAGATTTGCATATGTGAGGGTAGCTTAATGGCGTTGGTCCAATAAGCCTCCCATTTCAGGGATAAGATCGAGTAGATAGCTAGACACATAAGGTGCAAAACGAAAATCACTCATACACACTCTAGGGATAGTAGATAAGTTATTCCCTTAAGGACTGAATCCAAGTTTTGAACAAGGGGCCCCACCCTCTCATTGGCCCGAGAGGAATTCGATTTAAAGGTTAAACCTTAAACCAATTGTTCAATAATGGATCGATTGGACTTAAGGAGCAAGATGTAGTCTCGGGGGTAAAACGGTACTTTGACCCAACTGAGATTACGAATAACCTGTGAAGGATTAACTTACTTATCATGGTTGTATCACATAGACACAAATATATCTACAGTGAGAGGAGTGCAACTACGGAACTTTAGTGGAATGACCCGTTAGTTAACGAAGGTTGATTAACTGGTTAAACTCTTTTAGACCGAGAGAGAGAAACCGCCGAATATATTATAGGAGATAAACTCTTTTAGACCGTTAGTTAAAGAGTATAGCCAGTTAATCTTGGATCGTTGGAGCCATGATCTATAGGTCCATTAGATTCTCCCGCTAGCTCACAAGGAATCAATTTAGAACATTATGATGGAATAATTCGAATTCGAATTAAGTAAAGAGAGAGAAACTGATGAATATATTTGATATAGTCGTCGGTTATAATCTTAAGATAGAGCTTCATGTTTGGATGTGATTTAAATATTAAAAACGTGAATATGGATTCATATTTGGAAGCTCGAAATTGATGAAAATGGTCAAAGTTGTGAATGTTGACTTTTGACTTTGAAAAGTCAAATTTTGACCAACTTTATATTCAAATGTGATTTGATTTTGGATAAATGAATATTGATTCATGCTCGTGAGGTCGAAATTAGTCAAGACTGACAAAATGGTAAAAAGTCAAAATGTTGACTTTAGACTTGAAAAGTCAAACTTTGAATTTAATTTAAATGTTAAATTACCATATTGCCTTTAAACTAATTTAAATAATAACACTTGTTGAGATTTGGCAAGCTTATCACTTGCATGTGATATGCAAGTGGCTTATTCCATACAAGCCACCTACCCCATTAAAAATGCCAAGTAGTGAGGTAAGAAAGCTCTTGCATGTAGTTTGCTTGTAAAGTGGTTTATTGCTAAGATGAAAGAGCTTTTGGTTTAGAGAAGTGTAAGATTTAATTTTGTAATTGTGAATTACAAAAATAATCCAAGAACGTTTACTCTCAACAACAAAAAAGATCTAATAGTTAGGTTCCTCCAAAAATTCCTCTCTCTAATTCCTTCACCGGACTGGTTCCACGACCAGGTTCTAAGTTTGAAGAATAACGGGTAAACACTAGTGGTAGTCTCAGCTTCAAATTCGTGAGAAGATTGCAAAGAGTTCGTGAGAATATTACAAGAAGAGAAAAGCATCAAAGGTGAATTTTTCGTTTAAATCCTATCTTTGTTTCAATTAGGATTGTAATGCATGTTAATTACTAAAGTGTTTAGATGTAATTAAAGTAAAGTTTTATCTTTATTCCGTTGTGCATGTCTACCATTTCCATCATTATTTTTATTTAAGTTTAAGATTAAAACTTTCATTTATTATTTACATTAAAACTTACACATTTAGTATGATTTATCTTAATAAAAAAAATTTCATCAACATACTATAACTCACAATTTTATAAACAAAATTAATAATATGAAACAAATCGGACAGAGAGAGAGAGTATATTAAAATAATATTTTACTAAAATTATTGGAAGAAAAATAATTTGAGAAAAAATTTGATTAGAATTTTACCATAATTGAATTAATTAAGTATTCTGTTTACATAGAATATCTAATAAATGGCAATCTTAAAATTAAATGAAAATAAATATATTAAAGGAGAATTTACATAAATAGAAGAAAATGAAAAGTGTTTACATTTATAGCAAAAAAATGAATATTTTGGGCTTGGATTAAAATTTTGTTTATCCATTTTAGGCTTAAATTAAAATTTTGATGTGGACCGTAAATAGTTTGTCAATCCTTCTATTTTTAAAACTCTCCCTATATTAAATGATTAATAGACTAAATAGGTAAGTTTTAATATAAATAATAAGTGTGGAATAAAATATTTATGCAATAGATTATATATATTTTCGAACTAGGCTCCACTTCCTGTATTTTCTTTATTTTTTCTCTAATATTAATATTAAATTAGGATAGTTTTGTCATTTGGACTTAATATTTGTGTAAATTTGTAGCTCATTAGAACTCTTGTCGATATTATGTCCAACATCCAGGCTATTCTAGTTAAAACCATTTAGTCTCCGAGTTTTTTAAAATAGGTTAAAATTAGTCCAAAAAGTATTTTTTGTTCGACTCTTTTTAAAAAAAATGATATGTAAAAGAAAAATTTACATAAATAGAAGAAAATAAAAAATATTTACATTCTATAATAAAAACAAATGGATACTTTAGGCTTGTAAATAGTTTGTCAATTCTTCTATTTTTAAAAAACCTCATATTTAATTGAGAATACGAATTTTAGAAATTATTCTTTCAATTTAAAATGTCATAATTATTTAAAATAAAGTATAAAGCTAGAGAAATCTTTTAAAATTATTTCTAAAAACTCACGGTGAATTTTTAAAACTCAAAAGTTTAAATTGATCTATTTTTATAAATTTGAAGAGTAAGATACATATTAAAAACTTATAGACGGATAGAAAAAAAAACTTTAATTTAAAATAGTACATCATAAGTGGGCTCATAGAGATGTTTGAGTGAGACATAGGATAGGGATATAGATTGTGAAAGGCCATTGAGATGGGGCCTATAAAGTGAAAGTTTGATATTGACATTTTGACAGTAAAAGTTTAATTAATATTCATTTGGTTTCTCTATGTTTCAAATTAATGTGACAATATCTATGGCCTACCATATAATTATTCCTTTTTAACCTATGTTCTTTTATATATATATATATATATATATATATATATATATATTGGATTCTACATTATTCTCATTTATCTATACAATGTCCCTAATCTCATGATTAAATATCACCCTTTGTTATTCTCAATATATAGTTTATCCAATTAAATTTTGACTAAACAATTTAAACTTTTTATTAGTTTTGTTATACAATATACTCTTATTTATTTTTAGTGAGTATTACATTTAGATTTGAGATATAATATTTAAGATTGTTATTGATATTTTAGATTTGATGAGACAAATCATTCAAAAAAGCAAAAGATGTGAAATTCAAACGAAATGGACGTATGTCACATAATACCTTCTAATGAAACGTGTTATTTCCTTTTATTTTACGGTGGTTCTTCCATTGGGCCATCTTAGTGTTTTTCAAACTATGTGTATACATTATTAAGTAATTTAGTGCGTAACCTAGCAAATTTTTGAATCGTCAACCAATCGATCTAGAAAAGGTACAAAATTAAATTGAAAGTCCAATTGCTCAACGTTGAAATTTTAGTCAAAGGAAAAGTGTAGGACCTTCATGTGACAACAATTATCAATTACAAAATTTGTAATGGAAGAGAAAAGAAGATTTACATTAAAAAAAAAAAAAGATGATTATATAGAAGAAACTATGAAATATACCTTCTTCTCTCAAGATAATGATAATATGTTTCTTTCCCAATTCCAGTAAATTAGAATTAAATCTATTGAGATAAATCCACTTTTATTTTATATTGATCTTATTTTGACATCATTTCTCATATCTAAAATCACCTACAAACATAAACAGTGACTTTCACCTTAAAAAGCACATACCTTACATATTCGCAACATGAAAATTTCTTCATTAGCTAAATTCAAATTCTCTAAACCTAAACCCTAAATAACAATCATTCATAAGTCAATTCTCACATAAATTTCTTTAGAATAAGATGCAAACACATCATCATATCTATGATGTAACACTAAAATCATCTAAACCATTCATAGCTTGCGAAAAACAAAAAACAAAAGAACAAACATTGAGTTATTTATGAAGCTTAACTGCAGTTTAATGAAGAATTATAAATAACAAAAGAGGATTTCTTTATTAAAAAAAAAAAAAAGTGAGTAGGAATACAAATAAAGAAAGAAATTAGGGGAAAATTGTAAGAGCCAGAGGGAGGATATTACCGTTATATGCACATTGGGAGTAGTAAAAGCAAAACAAAACAAAAAAATGTGAAGAGAGATCACATTCTGCCACCTCAAATTACCACTAACTAAGCTCACATTTGAGTGCTTCTTTCTTTCTGAGTCTGACCCCACGTGACTCAAAACCAAAAGAAAAACTCTACATATTTTATAATTAGCTAAAAAGGGCTCCCTATTTTGCCAGATTTCCAGATGGGCCACTAAGGTCGGTGCCATTATTTTATATATTTCAAATTACAGAACCCTTTTTTTTTTTAAAGAAAAGATTAACTTATTTGGAGAAGTAGAAGTATAGAAAAGAAATGTAGAAGAGTTGTAGAATTTAATGCAATGCAAGTCACCATGTTTTGTGTGTATAATATATACATATATTATGTTATGGGAATGGCGGATCCTCCGTAACTCCCCGCGTGGCCCTCACGTGGCTGGCGCGAAATTTCAAA
>JBBPDI010000025.1:2647515-2659112 GCA_037974545.1 Cucumis variabilis | reverse complement strand
CATTAACGACAGATTTATAGAGGTAGAGATAGATATTCTAACTATTAATCTTAAGATAACGAACAACGTTTCTACAAGCCCTTAATTAATGTTTCTACAAGCCCTTAATTAATTGATGATTTCTGCCAACGGATGGGTAGACAAGTAACGGTTTTTACCTTCCAACGGTCGTTGACAACGGATTGGACAAATGGAAGGGATTCATAAGAGAGTTTGGAAGCCATAACAGTTAGGACACTATAGTATCTGAAAGTGTCGTCAGGATTTATGGAATTGTCCAAATCTCTTCTCCAATCTGTAAATCCCACAACTGATGTGTAATCTGGCGAACTTTTTTGAGGCTGCACCAAAGTCTCTCCTATGCACAAAATACTCAAACCTCTCATTTTCATACCAATGTAAATAATTAACTTAAAAACATTTTAGCTTCTATTGCACGTGAGCATAGTACTTATAAGCTTAATTTTTAAAAATTATAATCCAAAAACAAAAGTTCCATTTGATATTCACTTCGTTTTTTGTTATCAAATTTTGAAAATTATGCTGGTTTCTTCTCGATTTTTTGGTAAATTTTTTCACTTTTCTTAAAATTCGCGTTTGAGTTGTAAACTTGATTTTGAAAGTAATTTCGAAGGTTTGATAAAAAAAAAGAAAAGAAGAAGGATAAAACATCGTCAAATGATACATGTTTTAGGCACTTAAAGAAAGCATAATAAACTATATGAGAAGGTGATTGTAAGAAATAATACCTCTGATGAATTTGAAGATAAGTTGAAGAATGGTACCATTGACGGAGATGAAGTTGAAGAGTTTTTGGAGAAAGACATCCAAGTTAGCGAGCGGAATAGCGATAGCGAGAATGATTATCTGTAATAACAGGGAGATGAAGATTATTAGACGATCAGCAAAGCTTCTGTAAGAGTCTTCTTTACCATCAGGACAATCCATCAACTTCCTCTTCTTGAATCCAAAAGGAAGTATGAACAGAATCAGATCAAACACATTTGCATTATGTGGCTTCAATATCACGTAATTTTTACTAAACTCATGTTCTTTCCAAACCATTTTTTTTTGGTTCTTCCTTAGTTTTGTTTATAATTCGCTATAAATCACCTCAAAACACTCTGATTCACGTGTGTAGAAAAAATATGGTTGCTGAAGTTTTATATATAGTGGCAATCCAATGTTGTATATACAATACAATTTTAAATATCTAATTGAACATTATTGTGAAATAGTGTAAATCTAACATAGAATTAACTCAATTGGTTAAGTATGTATCCGCATGAAAGGTCAAGCCAAAATAAGCTTAGATCAATGATATTGAAATAATTACCGTTCTTAAATGTTGAAGGTTTAATTTTTCGCTTGATAATTGTTGTACATGTACTGGTTTAATTTTTCGCTTGATAATTGTTGTACATGTACTAAAAAAAAGGTTGTTTCCTTTGAAATCTCTACCATAGTATTAACCATTAAAATGAACAAAGATTTATGGATCATTTTTCAAAAAGAAAAAGAAAGTAGTTAACTTGCTCAGAATTAATGATGTTTGAGAATAACAAGTCATGAAAATAAGATTATTGAGAATTAAGGATGTCTCTGTTTAGTGGTGCATGAGAATGATATTAATAATGTATGAGAATAAATAAATAATAATTGAGAGTCAAACTCGAGTCTCCCAGATGCCCCGAGATGAAAACAAGGATTTAAATTTTAAAACTTTGGTACAAAATTATCCTGAGGCTCGAGATGAAAAATAGAATGATTTAGATTTTGAAATTCAAGGCAAAATTGACTCGAGATCACCCCGAGTTTGAGGGAAGGAATCACAAATCTTTGCTTCTTGACAGGATTGAAAAATCTTTTTCTATTGTTGAATAATAAACCTTGGAAAATAGCTTTTCTAAGTTAAAAAAAAAAAATACCCATCAACCAAACGTGTGCTTTGTAAGCCCATGTCTATCAATTTATTGGATGTCTATCATTGATGAATCTTAAAAATTCGTTATATTTATAAATATTTATATTAATTTAATTTTGTTATTTACAATCATTTTCTTTTTCTATTTCTCCTTCAAACTCCCAATTTTATTTCGTATTATGGAAAAGAAAAAAATTCTGTACTCTTTTTGTATTTAGTTTAAAATTTTGAAGAAATATTTATAAATATAGTTATCAGACTCAAAATGGACAATACTTATATAAGCATTATTGGTCCTTTTCACCACTAGAAAAAGAAATAATAATAAAATAAAACATACTTTTGAAAAAGAAAAATTTGTGACTTGACATGGTATGATGTGCACTAACTTAGGAGGATGTGCAAAGATAGGTACTCCCCAAAAGATGTACCTGAATATTTTTTAGTTAAATTTAGATATAGTATTTTACATCTTAAAAAATCTTATTAGATTTATTTTTTTTAAAAAAATATTACTATATATTTAATTGTTATTCATAAAAGTGTTATTCATCTCAATTATTCAAATTTATAATAATATCTCAATTAAATTAAATTTTAAACTTTTTGCGACGTCTTATTGATGTGCGTCATGTAAAGTGAATATATTAAATTTAATTTTTAACTTTTCGCGACGTTTGGTTCTTGTGCATCACAGAAAGTAAAGATATTAAATTTAACTTTAAACTTTCCGCGACGTCTGTTTCTTGTGCGTCACAGAAAGTGAAGATATTAAATTAATTTTAAAATTTCCGCGACGTCTGATTCTTGTGCGTGACGGAAAGTTAAGCTATTAAATTTAATTTTAAACTTTCTGCGATGTTTGATTCTTATGCGTCCTGGAATGTCTTTTCACCGATGCAGTCAATGTTGCGTCGCCGAAAGGTGGTCAACACCGATGCATCTTTCGTCGACGTTGTTTCTGGCGTCAGAATTATTCCAATTTCTTGTAGTGTTATTTGATTGTTGAATATTTAAATTATTCTCATTTGAATTTTGTGAGTCTTAAAATTTTATATATAGTGATTATATATATTTGATTAAATTCTCTTATGACAAAGTTTATGAAAGTTATGTATAATAGTTAATTATTTCTTAGACCTAACTTTGATTTAATGCACATGAAGTTGCATAAATCAGTTAGTACTCATTGTTTATGCCGTGCACTTGTAGTTGCACAAGTCAAAACATCTTTGCTCTTAGCAATAACTGTCACTACGTGCTCGAGACGATGCGGAGCAGCCGACGTTCTCAAAAGATTTTTTTTTATTATTTAAAAGGAAAATAGGAGTCACCATCAATCTTTTTTTTAGGGTTTGATTGGATACCAAAATAAAGTAAATCATTTTTTTTAAATGCTCTGCAAAAAAAAGAGTTGAGTTCGGGAGTTATTTGTGTACGAAGAAGGTATTAGCACCTCGTGACACCCGTTTAGAAAATGGTGGCGTAACTTAAAGTCTTGAATGAAATCCATTTAAAAAAAATGTTTTTTTTATGTCTTATTTCCTTGTTCATCATTTCAATATTTGAAACAATGATCTCATAATATAAGTGGAATAATATTCCATTAATTAGACTATATTGAGGAAAATTCCCCACCTTAAGAAAATGAGAAAATATTACAATTTCTCAAAATCTATCATAGGCTAGTCTTCGAATAAAGGTTTTTTTTTTAAAACATTGATTGAATTCATTTTTTCTTGGGACTATATCTTGAATTTTCAATGACGTGATCCCTCACCTCAGGAATTTAGAAAGAACGGACTCCCATAAAATTCTAGATTCCATCGTAGGATTTTTTAGCGAAATAAATGTGGGTTGTTAAAAAAAAACGGTTTATTAGGAAACTTTATGAAATATAGA
This sequence comes from Cucumis variabilis, assembly GCA_037974545.1. Lineage (NCBI taxonomy): Eukaryota > Viridiplantae > Streptophyta > Magnoliopsida > Cucurbitales > Cucurbitaceae > Cucumis > Cucumis variabilis. The sequence continues at coordinate 2,655,286 of JBBPDI010000025.1, read as the reverse complement.
TTTATATTTTAAACCTTTTTTTTAAAAAAGATTAAAAAGGATAGTTTTAAAGCAAAAATTTATGAACGGTCAAAAAAGGAAATTTAAGAAGGATTTCAAAAATTAGGTCAATAGAAAATAATATACAATAAAATCAAATATATCATACGATAAATTAAAACAAAGTAAGATAAGATTTTTTTTTAAAAAAATTATATTGGAAATCGATCTTGGACTCCGAAAGAACCGATCCCCTCACCTTAAGAAATTAGAAATAATGGACTTCCATATATTTCTAATTCCTACATTTTGCATAATCTTTTCTTCCAATTTTGTAGAAATTCTCTAAAAAACAATTCTCTAACAATTTTTGTCTAAATTTTTTTTTGTAATAGACTTTTTTTCTCCCCTTTTTCAAATAACAAAGGTCCCTATTTATAGAGTCGGGTGTACTACAAAATAGAAAAAAATAATAAGAATAAAATCAAATATTGATATTATATTAATAAGTAAATTTTATTTTTTTTCCTAAAATAAAAGAGATGAAATATTATGGGATTTTGTCAAAATAAAAATGATTTATTTTTTTTAAAATAAAAGAAAAAGATTTTATTTAAAATAAATTAATTTTTACTTTTCTAAAAATGAGTTAAAAAGATTTTCTTAATTCCTCCCTTTTTTTATAAATGAGTTAAAAAATAATTTTATTAATTTATTTCTTTTTTGCAAAAATAAGTTAAAAGGAAGATTTTATTAATTAATTTTAAAAAAAAATAAATAGAAAAATAATAAAAATATGTAGGATAAAATTAGGTGGCTACAATAACAATTTGAGCACTAGAAGAAATTTAGCTTTTAATGTCAGTTTAAAACTAACATCTATGCTAGTGTTATTAAAGGCCTTTAATGTCTTTTTTAAATCAACATTTTTTATAGTATTATTGAAAATCTTTAGTGTTGGTTGACCTTTGATGTCGTTTTAAAACTGACATTAAAGTCTTGATTTTGGATTTAGTTTTATAAATTTCTTTTTATTTAATTGTTGCATTATTGTTCATTTTTTATAAACCGACATTGGGTACGTGTAAATAAATATTTTTTTTCTCATGCCAACAAATCAATAAAATTAATATTATTTAGAAACTACAATATTTTTCTTTTACATTTGTAAACCTAAAATGAAATCTTGATATTGTGTTTGTATATACATTCTACAATAATACATGCAACAAGATTCTAATACAAGACTTAAATAAGAAATCCTAAATCTCTTCTCAGTCTTTAGTCTTCAATCTTCAATCTTCAATGATTGCCTAGCAATCACCACAATCGCTTATCTTTCAACCCGATATGACTTTAACCATTCTACAAACAATATCAAAATAACCATTTAATTTTTAATATAACTTTGAGAGCAAATAACATTTACCCTTCTTTTGAATGGCCACTACCATCACCTACAAGAAGAAGAAAGTTTCATTGCACTAAGCACTCCAGAAATAAAAATAACAAAATGTCAAGAATAAGTGGGAGAAAACACCAGACATGTACTCAGCCTTGAAATACTTGACAAGTTTTTAATGCTAATATATGTAAAATAACTATACAAGAGAGAAGTAGGTTAAAAAAATCCACAAGCTCTAACACAATCACAAACATAAAGAAAAATGTGGTTATTAAAGATAGCAATTTCACTCTATTGTATACCACATGATTTTACAAAATCCATAATCGCATCCAACACAATCTACTAAACCACACACAACATAGAAAAAACATACAATTCAATTAAGCTAAACAGATAAAAAACAATAGAACTCAATGGGTTATTGTTTGAGCAAAAAGAAGAAGACTTTACCTTCAACACCTTCAAACAGAACATAAAGATTGTGGGATTTCTCAACTCCAATAAATCCTACAATGGAAAAATGGGTTAGAAGAGGGTGGAAAAGCAGAGTAGAGGATGATGATGTAAATGAAAATGGGTAGTAACGTTTTTTAGTATCTATCTTTTTCTCCTTTTTTTTCATGTTGTTGTTCTTAATTATATCTTTTTTTTTTTGCTCTTTGAAAAAAACAATTTGTTGACTAAGAGGTGATGATTCTGGTGGGGGAACTTATTAAAGTAATGAATGTTTTTTGGTATGCAATGAAGTTGAATTTGAAGAAAGGAAACAAAATGTGGCAAAAACAATAATACATTATCAGATACCTCTCCCATTTTCCCAAATCCTAAAAGATTGAGCTACAACCAAAACATACAATGAACATGTAACAATCTAGACTATATATTTTGCATCCTCAAAACAGAAAAAAATTACTAAGAAGCAAAAGAATACACAAAAGAAAACTTTCATTGATCAACATTTAATAAGTTATAATTTCAATAATAGATATGGTTCCCAAACAAAGATATAATACAAAATGTAAACGAAAGACATGTAATCTGCTTCCACTGAATTGGAAACTGATGTAATTAAATAAGCAAAAAGGATCAGAAATTGAGATTGATTCTATAGCGAGCCATTACTCTAATAAATTTATAGCAATACGTTATGATAATCAAAATCATCCAACTTAATTTTGCAAATGATATAGTAAGCCACCCTATGATATTAGAAATTGCAGTAATCATCAAAGATTAGAATAAACCAAGACAAAATTAATCATGGAGACCAATAGAAACTAATTAAACAAGATAGATTGAATGGAAAATGATTACCAACCAAATTAAAAACAGTTACCATCCTTCACTCTTATGTAGAATTAAATAAAAAAAACATTATAATTACTAGTACTAAAAAGGAAAAAAAGGGAAGAGGAAGAAAATCAACACCGAGCTAAGAATGTTCTACAATAATAAAATGCAATTAATATGAACAATTATACCACCTTATTAAATACAACTTATGGTCACAAGTATCCATGATGTTGGTTCGAAGAGAAATACATAGAAATACATAATTTTTTTAAGGAAAAAACAACTTCCTCAAGAAGATAAAACAAATGTAAAACATCGAAGAGATGCAGTTTTCTTATATTGTCATTTTCCTTGTAGTTTCATTGAACAACCATTTTATTTCATTACAGTTAGTTATGAGATGAGGATGATATGGTAGTTTAAAAAATAGGCAGCTTGCTACTAACCTGTGCTTGTAAAACTCTTTGCACTACTGATGTATCCTCATCTTATGATATAAAATACACCTATACTCTATCTGTAGGTTTAAGTGCAGCTTTCTTCCTCAACCTCTGGATTCTATTAAGAATCTAAAATGGATATAAACTAGTAAGCGAGGAAATGAAAATTCATAGGGACTTTGACCATGGATACAATGTGACTATTACAACTAAAATGAAGATCAAAAAAATGGTCCAACATTTTCAACAAACTTTACAAATTCTATTAATCAGCTCAACACTGCATTTAAAATCCCTTAATTTCCATAAACATTGAAACTTTAATTCCTCATTTTCATCATCCACCAATTTCCTTTGGCAATAACATATCTACCATCAGAATATATATTTCAAGCATAAAATACTCAATTGACAATCTATACAAATCAATCAAACTTTAACCATATTCAAAATTGGAATGGTGACATTTGTGTCAATAAATGAAGTAAAAATATTAAGCTAACATTGAGATCAAATTAACATATGACAAAAGAAAAAGGGAAAAATAAGAGTAGTTATTACTTTTTGTAGACATGAGACGATGATGGTCCTATTCCCCTAGCTTGCAACTTTTCAAAGGTTTCACGTGCACCGTGCATATCACCTCTCCTTGTGTAGTAATTCACCATCAAAGCATACTCTTTTCTAGAAGGCTAAATGATAGTAGATTTCATTCCATAAAAAAAAGATCAAAGCAATTAATATGAAAATGCTCAAGTTCAGCAGAAGGTGAATGTGAGATGTCTCAGAGCTTGCTGACATTCATGCTCTTGAACAGATCATTGTTAGCGCAAGTTTGAATGAATGAATTCAAATAGGCACGATGATACTTGGGTATACCAGTATCTAAGTACATGGCTTGTTTGCAACTCTTACAACAAACTCCAAAAATAATGGGAAATCTTCAAAACTCTTAGTTATAAGATATAACTACGTATGAATACTTGAAATTTCACTAATACAAATTTGACTTTCTTTGATACGCAAAACACGTCAAAAAATGTCTACCTTGATGGTTTTTACCCATCAAGTAGGCAGACATCAAGAAAGCCCGACCATAAAAAAAACATCAAGAAACCCTAGTTTTCTTGATGATCAAAACATGTCATCAAAAACTTTTTCTTGATGGTATTGACCTTCAAGAAAAGAGAATTTGGTGTTTTTTGTCCATCAAGGAAACTGAAAAATTCATCAAGAAAATCGTTTTCTTGATGGCCAAAATATGTAATAAAAAACCTATTCTTTTTTTCTAATTTATGAAAAAAGAATAGATTTTCTTTTATTTTCTCACACCCACCTTAGGTTCGTGCTAATTGGCATCTTCATGATCTTGATTTCCTCCTCAACGAGGATTGTACTAACAATTGTAAAATTTATAAATAGCTTATACAAATTTTTAATGCAGGAGTGGAGATTTGAAACTGGGATTTCTTGTCCACATATATATACGGGTGCCAGTTGAGCTAAACTTATGTTTTACAACTTCTACAAATTTTAAAAATCATAAATTACAAACTTTCAATTCAACTCATTAAAGTTGGACACAATAACTAGTTTAATTTTGATAAAGTCATTTATTTCAATCTAATTATAATTACAACAGTTAAATTTTAAAAAAGTAATATTGTATTATTAATGTAGACAATAATAATTGGAAAAAAATAGTAAAGCTTTAAGAATATTATTGATGAATATTGTGTTTTCTGAGCTCGTTAACAATGGTTCGAATTTCATGCTTCATAGAAAATAGTTTTTTCTTGATGGACAATGCCCATTAAGATATCATTTTTTATGGGTCTTGTCCATGATCTTATCCTAAACCCATAATTATAAATTTTTTTCTTGATGGATCTTGCCCATGATATTTTTTTTTTGTCTTTGTCCATCAAGAAATCTTAGACCATCAAGAAAATTCTAAACTCATCAAGAAATCCAAAATAAATATATTATTTTTTTAATGATGGCCATTGCAAATCAAGAAAATCCATTCCTTGATAGGTCTTGTTCATTAAGAAAACCTATCTAACTTGATGGACATTGTCAGTCAACTAATATATTATATTTGATATTTATTGTTCATCGAGAAATAGTTTTCTTGACGTTTGTGGAACATTAACAAAACTAAAAAAACTTTGTCCATAGAAAAATAAAAAATCCAGTATTTCTTCAACAAAATAAGGAGACTTTTCTTGACGTACATGGTTGTCAAGATAAACATTGTATCAAGAAAAATATTATTCTTGATGGTTCTTTGCCCTGACCATCAAGAAATCAAAATTTGTGCGTGTCAAGAAAGACCAAATTTGTAGTAGTGTTTATTCCAAGATTCTTTATGGATGATTATTATTTTTACAAATTTCAATAATAGCAGAGTTATTTATCGAGATGGGTTATGTGATTTAACCATTCAAATTCAAATTTCAGGAAAGAAAAGTTTCAACAAACATTTTAACAATAGCCATAATATTTAGAAATTAAATTATTAAAAAACAAACCTTGGATGTTCGTCAACACTAGTTCTTCTGGAACATAGATTCATTCAAGTTTTTTTCCATTTTTTTTCTCCAAAGAGACACAAGATCATTGAAAGAGTAGATGTTACCAGAAGGCTTAATGTAGAGAGTTTTGTTCAAAGTTCTTGGATCATTCACAACTTTGATTGTGTAAGTTCCAATGTCATTTTCCTTGTTGAAGACAACTGAAAATTAAAAAAAAAGAAAAAAAAAACAAGCATGGGTTCGTATCGAGAACAAGTCAGTAGTTGGGTTTAGGTTACACTCAATCATCTTGATTATTAAATTTTCAATTAAAAACATGTAAAAGTTTTAAAGAAAGTGCAAGAAATTAGACTTTAGTGTATTTACATTTGGAATTTCCATCTCCTAAGATAACAACTTTATCTCTTGGTGGAATGGTGGCTCCTGGTTGGGACAAACTAGGAAGGAAGTAATTGGCAAAAAAATTGGAAGAAACATAAGTGTAAGGAATTTTTGCAGCCTCCACAGCTCGACGATTTGAACCTTTACGGTAAAAGCTGATTTTGCTGGCTCAACAGCATGTCCACGATCAACATCATTTCCAAATTATGATGGGAGAAATCTCTCTCTATATAAAAACCCCATAATGAATTATTTTAAAGACTCCTAAAACAATACAAACATATATAGTTTTGAACAATAATACTTACCCAACATTTCGAAGCACCCCTTGATTATTTGAAAGACTCTTAAAACAATACAAACATATATATTTTTAAAGTCAAAACTTAATTTATGTGTATCTATTCCACTACTCAGTTTGCACAAAGCATAACCATAAAAATGTTATACATTGAAAGAATAAAACTTCTCTTAAAGAAAAAGAAAAAGAAAAAGAAAAAGAAAAAAGAAAAGAAAAGAAAGTTTGATTAAATTGATGAAAGAAGTTACTTATGTTTGTGAAGACGATTGGAAATGAAAATTAGAGGTGACAAATTCATCATTTAGAATAAGTAAATAATAAATGAAAAACTCTCAAAAGTAATAATCCCTTATAGTAATAAATAATGAATCGACTTTAGTTGCTCCAAATGTATGAAACAGACTTAGAAGATTCATATTTTCAATATCCTCATTGTTGTTCTATTTAAAACCATATATTTGTGTTAAGTCCTCCATAGTATTAACTAATTGATTCTATTACAAGTATAAGTAATTCAATTCTTGATCGATTTTGCTTACTTCACTCTACACATTCATACCAAGGCTTTGACAAAATTTCCTTTGATGAGATAAAATAACCTGGAAGAAATATAGAATTATGAGCGAATAGGCAAGATAATCTAAAACGAACGAAAGAGAAAACAAGGAACCTCTGAAGAAAGACGCTTGCAGTGGTTGCACCATGGGGTGTAAAAATCGACCAATATGTAATCAAATGATGAAATAGCGAGATCGAAATTGGAATAGTAGTTGAGGTCTAACTCAAATATAACATCAAGATAAGACTAAATTTTTAAGGTGATTTCCCTAAATTAAAATTATGTACAAATATAACATCAGCATGAAGAATGTGAAGGGATAAAAGCCTTATGGCAGTGGAATATTTTATAGGACCATTTCTCAAATTAATTTGGGATTCTTAAAATACCAGTACATTGACAAAATTTTAGAATCAAAATTCTAAATATAAATCTAAGCATGGTTTTAATTTATAGGATAAAGAGAACTTACTTTCGATGTCGCTGAATCTACAAATCACTGAATTGAGGATACCACCCGTCGGAGACCTTCCTATACTATGGGATGAAATTGGTTTGTGGGAACCAATTGGGATGGAAAAATGTTTTGAGATATTTGAGAGAAACTTTTTCTTTTTGCAAAGAGAAAAAGCCTTGGCCTTTTTTTTCTTAATGAATTTCGTTAAAGAAAACTGTTTTCTTCCAGATATTTATAACTCTTTTTCCTTCTTGGAATAGGAAAATGAGTATGAGAGAATTATAAGATTCTTTTTATCAAATCTACTCATTAATTAACAATTAATCAATTATTAATAAATAATTAAATCATATTTAAATAATATTTCATTCAAATCTTATTTGAATGAATATCTCTCCAATATCTTATAGATTTAT
>JBBPDI010000025.1:2621924-2633583 GCA_037974545.1 Cucumis variabilis | reverse complement strand
AAGGGAAGCCCTTGAACAAATTTATTAATAGATAAGCATTACAAAGGGCTAGAGGGAAGTCCAAACACTTTAGGTTAGGAGAGCGGAGAAATTGAGGGCAATAGAGTTGGGGGAATAATCTTTGAAAAGCTTGTGACGACTACACCAAACACCAATGAGATTACAACAATCCTCCCATAGATTAGATAAACTATTTTGCTTTTTACCAAAGATTCTATTGTTGCTCTCTATCCAAACCTTCCATAAAATTGCAGTTGAGGCAATAAGGGTGACTATGTTCCTTTTAGTGGAGAGATTTGAGTGGAGTAAAGAGGAAACAATCGATTTCAAATCGTCAAAAGGGTGATGGATACCTGTTTGATGATTTAAGAAGTCCCAGAGGTATCTAGCCGATCTACAGTTCACCAACAGATGATTGTTTGTTTCACAATCTGAATAGCACATGACACACCAATTTGGATTGAGATTCGAATTCAGTTGTCTTCTTTGGAGAATATCTGTTGTATTGATACTTCCATGAAGGATGGACCAAAGGAAAAATTTGCATTTCTTTGGAATTGAAGATTTCCAAAGGGAGGATAGAACAGATTCCTCCAAGCCAAGGGTGGTTGCGTTGGATTGAGTAGCTTTTTTGACCGAAGCAACTGAAAAGGATTTAGAATTTTCTAAAATCCATAACGGAATATCACTACCTTTATCCTCTTCAGGGGAAGGCAAGCTCGAGGTGATTTGGGACCAAAGGGACAGTTCTCTGTCGTTTAAGGGTCTATGAGCATTGAGGTCCCAAGTCTTCGTGTTATTGTTTCAAATGTCCTTGATTGAGCTATTTTTGGCTTGAGAGAGAGCATAAAATCTTGGAAAAGTAGTGGCCAGAGGTCCATGAGTGCTCCAATTATCATGTCAGAAAAGTAAATTTTCCCCATTGTTTATCTTCCACCTGATGTTATTATCAAACCATATTAGACCTTTGGTGATACTTCTCCATGGAGCTTTGGCAGTGCTGAATTTACTGATTGTGGGAATTTTACCTGGAGCTCTTTCACTATATTTTGCAGAAATGATTTTCCTCCATAAGGCAGAAGGCTCGTTAAGGTACCTCCAAAGCCATTTGCAAAGCAGAGAGAAATTGATATCATGAACCTTGGATATCCCCAGCCCGCCTTTCGTGATAGGGGTAGTAACCTTGTTCCAACTGTTAAGTGGCAACCATTGGTGTTACCAGAACCTTTCCAGAGGAAATTTCTCCAAACTTTTTCAATTCTTTTTGGGTAGTGACTGTGGCTTTAAAAACTGATAGCTGATAAGTAGGCAAACTAAGAAGAGAAGCTTTAATATGAGTGAGTCTACCTCCTTTAGAGATCAGAGAGTAGTTCCAATGATTTAGCTTCCTGTTTATTTTATCTTCAATTTTTTCCCCAAAAGAGTGGGAATTTGGATTTCCTCCTAAGGGAACTCCCAGATAGGAAATTGGAAGAGAGGTGGGAGGGATGTTCCATCTGTTGGCAATTTCATTTGTTCGGTTGTTTGAAACATTAACAGGGATAATGGAGGATTTGGAAAGATTTATGTTTAGTCCAGAGACTTTTTCAAAAAGGTTTAAAGCCAATTTCAAATTTGAGAGATAATCATCATTATCTTCAACGAATAAAAGGATGTCATCTGCAAAGAGGATATGGGTTAAGTTGCAGTTGTTGCTGAACGAGACTTCCTTTATCGAATTATTAATTTCTAGGTGGGTTAATAAACGACTCAAGTAGTCTATGGCAATCATAAATATGAAGGGTGAGATGGGATCACCTTGGTGAATCCCCCTTTGAGCTTTGATTCTTCCATGGGGCCTACCATTGATGAAAATCGAATACATAATATTGTTGATACAAGCTTTTATCCAATTTCTCCATTTGGTCGGGTAGTTTTTAACCTGAAGCATGTAGTTGATAAAATTCCAATTGATCCTATCAAACGCTTTTTCAATGTCCAGCTTGATGACTAACCCTTTGGTTTTGCTAGCCTTCAATTAATCTACTACTTCGTTGGCCATAAGAATAGCATCAGTAATTTGACGGCCTTTGATAAAAGCAACTTGGTTTTGAGATATAGTATCCGGTAGAGTGATCTTCAACCTGTTAGCCAACACTTTTGCAATGATTTTGTAAAGGGAAGTGGTAGAACCGATAGGGCGGAAGTCCTTGGGAGAATTGCAGCAGTTCTTTTTGGGGATTAAGGCTAAAAAGGTGTTGTTGATATTTTTATTTATAATGCCTTTGGAGTGAAAATCCTCAAAAACTCCCAAGAGATCCCTTTTAATTATGTTCCAAAAGGTTTTGTACATAAGAATAGGGAAACCGTCCGGACCGGAGGCTTTGTTGCCATCGCTGGAAAAGACTATATTCTTAATTTCGTCCTCATCAAAAGGACGACAAAGGCATCTATGGAAAGAATTGTCTATAGGCATCCAGTTGAGGTTCTCAATGAGTAAAGTAGGACGAAAATCTTTGTCAAAGAGTGATTCAAAATAGTTGCTGAAGATATCGGCTATAGTTTCATTGGTTGTATAGGTGATACCTGCCTCGTCTTTAATTTCGAAAATCAATCTTTTCTTTTGATTTACAGAGCAGGTACGGTGGAAAAAACTTGTGTTTTCATCTCCGCCTCTAATCCAAAGATTTTTGGCTCTCATAGCCCAGAGTTGAGATTCCTTGAGAGAGATGTTAAGAAGATCTGATTTGAGAGAAGTGCGCTTGATACTGTCTATATTACTCATCAAATTTGAAGCCTCTCGATTGTCTATATCTTCAATTTCTTTTATGATCAAGCTTTTGTTTGTGGCCATGGAATTTAGCTTATCAGTCTGCCACTGTTTAACATAATTGGCTAAATTTTTAATCCTCTGGATAAAACTAAAACCAGGATGACCTTCAGCCTTGGCAGTCGCCCACCAGTATTCAAAATTTCTCTTGAAGTCTGTCTCTTTGAGAAGTATCGTATTTAGCCTGAAGGGGCCGACCCCCAACTTATATTAGGGGATTCAAGAACAATAGGGTGGTTATCGGATGTTATTCTGGGGAGGGCTCTCGAGAAGTTTGAGTTAAAGTTCTGATCCCATTGATAGTTGAAAAGGAATCTATCTAGACGAGAAAGAACTTAAGGGATTATGAGATTGGACCAGATGAACCTGTTGTTGGAAAGGGGAGGGTCGATTAAATTATTAGTTCGGATGAAATTGTTGAACTTTGATATACTTGTTTTAGCCGAACTAGTTGCATTGGTTTCCTCTGGGCTTCTTATAGCATTAAAATCACCTCCCAACAACCAAGGAAAATTATTTAGGTTGTTCAGCTTTCCAAGATCATCCCATAAAAGGTCCCTATTTTTTCTGTCGGCCAGGCCATAAACAGCAGATAACCACCAGATGATACCTTTTGAAATGAAATTAACCGAGATTGTAAAAGTACCTTTTAGGTATGAGCAAAAGGAATGTCTTAAGTCATCCCATAAGATTAAAATCCCTCCCGAATTTCCTTTAGAATCTAAAGCTACCCATTTGATACTGTTAGAAAGCCACAAGGATTTGATGATTTTTCTATTGATACTTTTCAACTTGGTTTCACATAAAATAACAAAGTCTGGGGAGTAGGACAAAATAGTGCTTTTTATGAGGGTTCTTTTAGCGGGAGAACCTAATCCTCTGACATTCCAAGTGAGCACTTTCATTTACACACTGGTATTTCCCTTCAAACAATATCTTCTGAGCTGTCCTTTGAGTTTGCCGAGTTGGAATTTTTTTTGTTGCAATTGTTGTCTTCTTTGGACCAGGGAGAGAGTTTGAGTTTATTTTTGGTAAGCCATGTGGAGAGTTTCTCTTTGAAGAAGTCAGAATGGTCATCCCAATCCGTGGTCCTTTCAGCCTTTTTCCCCATTCCGTTGCATTTGAATCTACTAATGGGCACGTAATTTTCTTTTTCTTTGCTATTTTCTGTCTGTAATAAAGATGGTGGAGTTTTTGGCACAACCTCTATGTTATCTGATGGTGGGTCAATGTTGATGCATGGATCTTTGCTAGGTGTATTTTTGGGATCCGACAAAGGAAAGCTTCCTAGATCCACTGAGAGTTGCAAACCATTCATGTCAAATTCATTAATGATGGAGGAGGATTGCATCTGTTGAACATTTGGATTTTCCACCTTGCTTTTAACTCTATATTGAAGGGTTGGAGACTTCATGTATCTAAGAATTAATAAATTCATAGAAAACACTACTCAGTCCCATTTAAAATATAAAATATATTTATAATTTTAAAGACAATCTATTAATTAAATTTTAAATGGAGAAATTGTATGTATTCGTGGAATTTAAATTATAAAATCCATAAAAAATAATACTTTTTCTCCCATTTAGATTTTTATATTTAAATTATAAAATAAATAAAAATGATGACAAAAGATTGTGAAATTTAAAAAATACGTGTGAAATAAGGTAATATGTTGAGATAAAATAATATAAAGAGATAAAATAAATACAGACATGCGAGGATGCAAAATAATTAATTAATGTCATGATGCAAAATAATTAGTTAATGTCATGATGCAATATAATTAACTAATGTAGGATGATGCAAAATAATTAATTAATGCAGTAGGAGGCAAAACAATTGATTAATGCAGTAGGAGGCAAAACAATTGATTAATGGAGTAAGAGGCAAAATAATTAACGACAGAATGTCAAATGGGTGCCAAGTAATTAAGCCACCACGCCAATTAATTAATGTAAGATGCAAATAAATAACATAATAACCAAATGGATGCTAAATAATTATGGTAGGATACTGATTAATTAATACAGGATGCAAATAAATAGAGAATGAATGTCACAAATAATTAGCTAGATGCAAATAATTAAATGCAGGATGCTAAAAATAAAAATAAAAAAATGGGTGCTGTCAAGTAAGGATCTCAGTATGCTAATTAATTAATAGTCAAATGGGTGCTGCGAAGTAAGAATCTTGGGATGCTAATTAATTAATAGGTAAAAAAATAATTAAAGCAGGATGCTAATTAATTAATCAAATAATTCAAATGCATAATTAACACAGTATGTCATGGATAATTATTAACACGATCTAAAATGGATACTAAGTATTATACAGAGACGAAGTGGATGCCAAATAATTAAAATTAATAGGCCAAATGGGTATCAAATAATTAAGACAGATGTAAGATGCAAGAATGTAAATAACAAATGAAGAATTAACACAGAGACAAATGGGTGCCAAATAATTTAAATGTAAATAACAAATTAAGACTTAACACATAGGGCAAATAGGTGCCAAATAATTCAAATGTAAATAACGAATGAAGATTTGATACAGAGGCCAAATGGGTGGCAAATAATTATCCCAATTAATCATCAATCATTAAATTGACTTAAATTTTTTTAAAAAAAAACTTACCTGTCAAACAGACTTGGCTTATTCTTTCTCAATCCTCTCAAATTCTTCCAAATCACCAGCAAATGAAAATACATTTTTCTCTCCAAATCTCCAAAAAATCTTGCCTTAAAAAAATCTCATCCTTATTTTTTATAGGACTAGGCTTAGGACGAGATTGATAGTTTATTTTTTAGATTATTAAATGAAATGGAGTGAAAGACTACGAAGAGAAAGTGAAAGAGTGGGAGAAAGTGAGAGAGTAGGAGAGAGTGGGAGAGAGTGGGAGAGTGGGACTAAATGAACCTGGTGACCAAGAAAAACAAAAATAGGAGGTGGTTGAGAGAAAATAGGGAAAAGAAACAACCATTTTCTTATTTTTATTTTATATATATATTTTTTAATTTTTGTTTTTTTTTTATTTTTTTGTTTTTTAAAACATAAATTTAATATTTAAAATCTAAAATCTAAAATCTAAAAATTAAATTTAAATTCAAATTCTTTTATAAATATAAATAAACAAATGAAAAAAATGAAAAATGTAGGACAAAACACCATATCTACAAATCCTTTTTTATCTTGAGAGATTGAGATTTGTTTTCGAACTGTCAATTTTGAATGCTTTTCGTCAGAAATTTCAATCTTTCCATAAAAGTGAAGGCCTGTGTAGATTTGAACAGTATTGCTTTCCCACCATCGTTTGATATTCTTGTTGAATTCTTTGTTTTTCGAAGTGTTCAAATTTAGCTTAAAAGGAGATGGACCCCAAATTAATTGGTTTGATTTCAGAATGATTGGGTAATGATCTGAAATGGTTCTTGCGAGAGTTTTGGAGAAGTATTGACTGAAAGACATTTCCCAATCCTTTGAATAAAGAAAACGATCTAATCTGAAGCATGTCACATTTATTTTAAGATTAGACCAAGTGAACTTGTTGTTGTTAAGAGGGGGATCCAGTAAATTGTGCTTCTGAATGAAGTTGTTAAACCTGTCTATGCTTAGATTTGCTGTATTAACTGTTGTAGTTTCAACCCTATTTCTGAAGACATTAAAGTCAACACCTATAAGCCAAGAGTTAGAGCATAATGTTGCTAAATGGTCAAACTTTGCCCATAAATTAACTCTCTCTTTTTTGGGGGGGACCATATATTGCGGTAAGCCATCAGACAAATCCTTTTACAGATTGAAAATTGAGAGATAACGTATATGAGCCTTCTTGATTTTTCATACAAGAATTTTGCAGATCATCCCAAATAACCAAAATTCCTCCAGAGCTACCTATAGATTCTTTGAAAATTCATTTTAAGCCTTTTTTACCCCGGAGAGACTTGATAAAAAGAGCATTAAAAGTTTGGATTTTTATTTATTTGAGAATGACAATATGAAGGTCATAATTTGAAATTACTGATTTTATTTGTGCTCTTTTTTTGGGAGAGCCTAAACCCCTTACATTCCAAGCAAGCACCTTGATTCCAAACTAAAAGTGTAAAGATCCAACTTTTTCTACTAAGCTGAGATCATTACCATTTAAATAAATATAATTTTTTTATTTAAAATAAAAGAAAATACTAAATTTAAAGAAAGCGTTTCAAATATTCATTTAAAATTAATAATAAAGTATATAAAAAACATAAATAAATAAAATACTAGTTCTGACCCTATAAAATAAAAATAAAAGAAATATCCAAGAGTAAACATGAGTTCTGAAATAAATTTCTGAAAATTCAATACTGAAAACATAAATGCGAAAGAAAACCTAAACTGTCGCCTATGGCGAATCACGGTCACTTTTTGTCATTTGCCAGCTTGCCTTGTCCTCAAACGTACACTATCTAGTGATCTCGTAGGGACACATCTAGGTTCTTGGTGAACCCGAAGGAATTACCTTAAAGGAGAGTCGGTCTGTAAGTCATTCTGTCGAATCACACATCAAAACTAGCCACATATGCATAAATAGGTGGGGATTTCGAGGAACACCCATATGGTACGACTTTAACAGGTAAATCTAACAGAACACCATAGCCTATACATATATATCATAACATAAATATCATAACTCAGTCAAACATAACTCAATCATAACATATCTAATCATAGAATGCCTCAATCATAGTGTATCTTGGTCATAATATCTCAGTCATACATATCTCCGTCTGTATCTCCCGAGATTAGGAGGGAGACATGAATGAACCAGTATCAAATCTGAATGAGAGGGATCCTGAGGACATGAAAGTAATGTTAAAAAATACTTAAAAAAAATTAAAAGTTACTATCTATACCAACGAGGTACACTTTCTTTTTCGATGGTTCGATCATAGGAACTTAGCTTGGACTAATTCTATGTTGGTGACCTTATGGGAATATTCTTAGGATGCATGTGAGTGAGGACAAAACATTCTAAAAGGACTCATGATAGTTTGTGGGGAGAACTTTCACTTTAATAAGCCTTTAAGAATAGTAAGAATGATGTTATCAGGTCGCATAGGATGCAGGGGAATGCCGGAGATTGGAATTCCAAATTCTGGATCGAATCCTGGGCCTGGGACGTTACAACACACATATGCAGTTTTAAATGTCGGGCGTTTAATAGGAGAAACACCGCCATACATAATGGTCACCTAGGTTAGCCATTTAATTATAAATTCATCTCTAGTAGTCATATGCTAGCTTTAAATGTCAGGGGTCTAATAGGAGAATTTCTTACCTTGAGATTAGCTAAACTAATAATTCCTTGGTTGACAGTCAATTCCTCCCATACTCAGTCCTAAACATGAACAAGGTTAAAATTAATAATTTTATCAACTATCACCCAACTGTTTAAATATCAATTCCTCAATTTAACATTTGAACCTTCAAAAAAAGGTAATTCAATTCATTCCAAATGCAAACCTTCAAAAAAAGATAATTCAACTCATTCCAAATGCAAACTCATTTAAGATTTAAAACAAATATTTATTTGGGCGTACGAAACTTACCACAACAACAAGTAACTCAAATTAGTGCCTTAGCTAACAAAAAGGACTCAAATTGACTCGACTAGAGAGGGGCTCGACGTGTGTGACTAAGGGGAGAAGCGTGTGGCTCGCATTCAGCCAGGTAGAGGCACGCGGTTCACGATTGGCTGGGGAGGAGTGTGGCTCGCGATCAGTTGGAAGGAGTGCGGCTCGCGATCAGTCGAAAGGAGAGGAAGAAGATGGCTCAAACTAAAGGGGTTTCAAGACTAGGCTTCGACGGAGACTCTGATCAACGACGTGTGTGACGAAGAAGGAGATCAAGTGATGGTGCAACGTACGACAGCGGTGAAGCGAACAAGGAGGAGACGCAGTGAAGAAAGCTCTTGGGCAGACGCGCCAACGTTTCGGCTAAGCATGAGACAACCGACGGCTTCATCTGAACCTAAGTGGTGACGTGCGGCTACCGGCAAAACGAAGCTAAAGGATATGGGGATGGTAGAGATCTTGGCGACAGCTAGGGTTGAAGGGAGGAAGAAGATGATGAATATGCCGCCAAGGGTTGAAGGGAGGAAGAAGATGATGAATAATCATATCATCGTTATTGTTTATTTTTTCCCGAATAACTCATTTTTTCCTTTTTTTTTCCTTCCTATTCCAAAATAACTCAAATAATTCACTCTCTCTCTTCATTAATTATCCATCAATTCCAACTTTTTATCTTCCTAAAAAACCATCTTTATTAATTATATTACTCCTAATAATATAATTTTCTCAACATTTCATAATTTAAATATACACAAACACATAATTTACCCAAAATCCTTAAATAATTATATCATCTCAACATAATTATTCTCATTCCAAAATTACATAACTTACCTACAAATAAAATTATTTTCAACCATACAAATGTGACAAGAAGATTCGAAATTATTTTGTCAGTCGTAGCTTCAAAATGAGCAGGATTTGTGTTTTCTATTTCTGCCTCTGATGGTAGTTAAAATCCTATATATCCGGTGAAAACTTGAGTTTTGATTAAAATAAAAAATGAGAAAAAAGACAATAGATATCCTTTTATCAATATAGTTTTGAACGTGTCCATAATTTTATGGAGCAAATTACACAACAAATAAAGAGCTAACATAATTGTGTTAGCAACTTATTGGTCATATTTAATAGTGTCTTTTAGCGACAATTTTTCTTATTTCTCTTTATGTAAAAGTTTATACGCATAAAATTGGAAGTTAAAAACTTATATGTTCATAAGCTCTGTCAGGATGTTCTAATAATCCAACTACCAAACTTAAATCGTAAATGTTTGGTTAGATTAATTTTTATTTTGGATTAGGTTTGGATTAAATTTCTTATAAATATTTGATTCTCGGTAAATGTGAATGGTAAGTCTTTAAACTTTGAAAAGAGGGAAAAACCACACCCACCAACAATCAATGGAAGAAGAGCACCGTATAATTGTAGAAAATATGGAATAAGATGAGAAAAATGTGACCATTTACACCATATGTGTGTGTGAAATGAATGAGACAAAATTTAAATCTGTATCTAATAACTATACTGCATTCAACAATTATTAATTAATGCTTTCATATTTGATCACTTGACACAAAGATACCATTTAGTGTCCATATTTTTATAAATGTGTCCATTCAAACACCACCATTTTGGTGGTTGAACTTGAAATATCCATATTTTTCATTGGTGTGAGGGTGTGAAATAATGACTTTTTAATTTGAAAGTGTCTAACCCAATGTTATGTTCTACATAAAATATTCTTAAGAAATCGACTCCTAGAAAATACAAAAAAAAATAAAAAAATAAATGTAAAAGCATATAAACACACAAATATACGAGGTTCATATTATTAGAGAGTGTTTTTAAAATACAAAATCATGCCACTAAGATTAAAAAGTTTATACCGTACACTCCTCAAAATCTTAAATTCATGAATTATAAATAACCATAAATAAGTAAATATGTTGGTTTCAACTTTGTGCATGATATCATCATATAACCAATTCAAGAAATTTTAACACAATTGTAGAAAAAGGTGCAACTTATGCAATAATATGTTTAATTAGTTCACAAAGTTGTATACTATAACTTGCATTCTTTTGCCAAAGTGTGGTTTATGGATGAAGATGAAACTAATATCATATTATCTAACAAGGAAAATAACTCATAGAAAAAAGAAACAATTCCTTGAAATGTATTCCTTAATGATTGAATAAAGCAAAAAAAGAAAAAAGAAAAAAAGATCATTTATCAAATTTTATGATTTTGTTGTTTGTTAACGTGTGTATTTGGTAACGTCGTGTATCAAATTTAAAGAGAAAAAATTGAAGGATTTGGAGCCTAAGTTAGGGTTGTTAATTATATGAAATTTGACCTCTGTGAATATAAAGCGTGGGAAAGGGACTATTTATTATAGTTTACGTACATTTAATAATTTTTCAAGTTTTAAAAGAAAGAAACAAAAAAAAAAAAAAAAAAGAAGAAGAAGAAGTATAGAGAGGCCAAAGAAATTTAAGAGTGATAGGTGTAGATATAAAAGGAGTGGTTATCAAACGTGAGGAACAATAATTGTAATTAAATTTGAGAGAGTAAAATACTAAGCTTTAAAAAGTGAGGTTTGTGTTGATTTTTAATCCCTTAAGTTAAAAGTATTATATATATATATATATATTATTTTAATTATTCGTGAATTTTTTGTTTCATGATATAAATTTTAAATTTAAAAAATATAAAATGGATTTTTGTTGTTTAAAAATATTTAATAATCTTTTAAATTAATAAATTTATTAAAAACACAATTAAAGAGTAGAACAGCAAACTTTCAATATGTATCTAATACATTTACTTAATCTTTTGCATCTTTTGATTTTGGGTGCTATTAGAATACCAGAGGGAATTTAATATGTTTGAGATGTCTTCGTGTAACCTTTTGATCTTTTTCATAAAAAAATGCATTTACATAACTTTTTATTTTTTAAGAAAAAAAATAGAACAGATGGTTGTTAAACAAATTAAAAGTTGAAGGTCCCACTAATTCAAAATCAAACATATAGAAGTAGAAGCAAACTTTATTTTGAAGCACTCACATAGGTTCGAACACAAGTTTCTAATTCAAATTCCAGTGGTATAAACCAAGGTTTCATAAACTTAGGGTCGTTTACACACAAGTTTCGATAGACCCAATTAAATTTCTACCACACCCACGTTTCTAAAATGGAAATATTTCATAATTCCTGACTTCAACAAACCC
>JBBPDI010000025.1:2504671-2524073 GCA_037974545.1 Cucumis variabilis | reverse complement strand
AGGGGAACCATAAAATGGTCTCCATGGTCGGGAGGTTTGTGAAAGAGAAGGCCTTTATAGATGTAGTGCATGGAAAGAACAGCGAGTTCAGAAGGGCCTAAATAATATGGCAGCTGCTTTGTTTCTGGGAGATCAAGATGTTCAGGCTTGATGAAACAATTGGAGATTTGTCGGATTGGAGGATGTTTGGGTTGCATGGCTGCCATAGTTATGGATTGGATACTAAGAACATGAACAAGATAGGGTTACAAGCAAGGTTATCTCTAATGTGAAGGGTCCAATGTATGTGATTGTCAATCAAGTGAAATTTTCTTTGCTAACTCTTCTCCACCCAAACAAATACCATAAATTTAATATTGTGAATATGCAACCAATCTATTTATATCCATCATATCCTAATTTTACGGAAATCTTGATAGAAAATTGATAAAAACATGTATTTTTCAATAAATATTTTTTATAAATTATAAAAGGAAAAAAAAGTTTAAATTTGTTGGGTTTTTTTTATAAAAAAAATTAATAAGAATTTTTTTTATTATTTAATGATAGTTGGTTATTTTATAAAAAAAATATTTGACAAAATAAAAGATTTTCCTCATTAATATGAATCTTTTAGTTTTATCTTTTAAATAAGAAGATCCCAAAGATTGAAGAAGTCTTTAAATATCTGAGTTCTACCTCTTGTTCAAGATGGATGTTATTGTCTATTCGATAGAATTCTTTTTAAGAAAGTTTGTTCGTGAAAGTACTTTGATTATCTTCTTTATTATGATAAATTGACAGGTAGCCTTACCGTGTAATAAATAATATGAAAGATGACTAAAATAGTTTAACTGCCGTCAATAAATTTAGGGGAGCCTGAGTTTATGTTTAAGTGGATTCAAATACAAATTTATGGAGGGTCTGTTTTTTATTAAGTTTGTGTTGTAACTTAAGAATGTTACTTGCTCATTTGAATTTTAATAATATTTCTTATCTGAGTTAAGAAGCTAGATGTATGTGGTATTCGTCGAACTGGATTAACAAAGTCATTTGTGTTATTTGTGCTTTCTAATTCTTATATGTATTTTTTAAATATTAAGTTTTAATCTCTATACAACCAATACTTTTTAAATACTCAGTGTTTGTAGAGTCATATTTTGTTTTTAATTTTAGGCTGATGATTTTAATTTTTGTGAAATGCTATATTAAATCTGTTTAGTTATTTGAAGTTCATTTCTACTGATTTGTTTAAAATAATTATAATAATTTTCGTGAAACAAAGTTTAGGTGAATAAGATTCCAAAAAACATATAATAAATTTGTTAGTAATTAATATATATATATATATATATATATATATATATATATATAAGTTATTATATATGTTATTGATTCATACATTTTTCTTGTTTTAGAAATATAAATGGGAGGTTGAATCTCCAAAAAAAAAATTGTAAAATTCTTCTTGATTTGAACTCACTCGTACTTGTGAAGCCTTATCTATTGTATTTGTTTAGAATATACCAAAAGATTTTAACAAAATTCTATAAGAATTATTAACACATTATTATTTGTTGTATTTATTTTGTCAAGTTATAATAATACTCTATTCTTGAAATTTCGAATTTTAAGAAAAAATATTTATTAACATTATTATTCATGTGTTTTTTTTTAATTATACAAAAAAAATCACTTGAAATTTTATAATTTTTAAAAGAAAATTTTAATTTTGTTTAGAGCATCAAGAGATTTTAATGAAAATTTAAAGAAGTATTAACATTATCTTGTGTTTGTTAATTTATTTTTTCAATTATTCAAATATTCCTAAAATTTAATTTTTTTTAAATGAGTAGAATTTAGTTTTTAAATAGTTTTAGAAATAACAATATTTTAGTATTTAATCTCTAACAAATTAGCAAAATTCTTCATGATAATTGCTCACTGTCACACGAAGATCTCCATCAACCTTAAAATTCAAATCGAATAATTTTGTTCAACTCAATCAACCACTAAAATGCAATTTGACAAAGTCTTTTCATTCTTTTTTAAAGAGTGTTCGGTGACATGTACTGGAATGAGTTTGGTAATTTAATCACGATTTTATTAAATCTGATTTGTAAATACAAAACTCATTAGGTTAGGATAGTTCTCAATTTGACTTTTATTTTCATTATTATTTTCCTGCTTCATGATCTAAATTAATATTTTTATTAGATTAAACTTAGTCGTAATTTTTCTAAGCTGATTTGATGATTATGCACTTGGTGTTAGCTTGTTTTCAAATTAATTGAAGTAATTAAATTGATTTATGAAGAGTAACTAGGTTGGTTGGAAAAAAAAAAAAGATATATCATGTCATATTGGGTGGATTTGTCATGTCATATCGTTCATCTATCGATCTTCCATTTGATTACACAGTGAGTCTCTTCACAATATTGATACCAGAAAACGTTCACGCTGCAGTAGTTGTTGCAATAGGTAAAATCAATGACAATATAATGTGAGCAACTGATAACTAATAGGTAGACTTATCTCTTTTTATAATGACCATTTTCTTTGCAAGATCGTATATGTTTTTTAGTTCAACAAACTTTGAATGCATATAAATAGTTTAATTTAATTTTAAGTTGATCCTCGAGCATAGGGAGTTCAATAGCTGAAAAGTCACTTGGATAAAACGAGCAAGTCGACTAAGCTTTTGTCAAACAAAAACAGCAAATGAGTTACTCGGATTCAAACATGTCACATAAAGAAGTAATTTGGTACTTGTTTTAGTAAAACAATTATTATTCAACTCTTGAAGTTGCATATCAATGACAACATAGAAGATTTCAACACGATAATGATGCAAATTTGTAGTTGGTTGAGATTTTCGGCTTTGTTGTCCTCGAACTAAAAACATGTCATCCATTTTAAGAACTTCAATAAGTCACGACTTCTGCAAAATTTATAAACTTTTTCTAATAATGAATCTCAACCAACCTCTCTCATTGCTTGCAATCGACATTTACAAAAGTTGACTAAATTCATTGCATTCACAATATCCTGATATTTTTGTTGTAATGTTTGGGATAAGTCGTCATTTGTGATTCTCAATATATATATTTAAAAATTACATCCAAAAAAGAAAAGAAAAGAAAAAGAATAATATATCTTTTTCAAAGAATATTTTTGGAAGAGTGAAAGTTTAGATTTTTTTTTTTGAATAAGAAACCGAGCCAGACAATCTAGGAGTAAACCTAGATAGGTAGGCCTTATCTATTAACAAAGAGGACATAAAATCCAAACTCCTAGTGGCATAAAACAAAGTTGAGTTTAACCATGAGAGAGAATAATATATATGAGTACAATAAACATATAAAAACTAAGGCGCATGCCCAATAATAAGTCTCCCACTTAAGACACATGCCCAATAATAAGTCTCCCACTTTTGTCCTAGTTTTTTTTTTTAAAGGTATTGTAATAAATGCAGGGGCGAGGATATGAACCCAGGAACTCTTGTCCACAGGTACATATAGGTGCCACTTTTGTCCTAGTTTACAAACATCATGGACCTATATTGTGTAAGTGAACCTCAGTTTCCCTAAACCCTAAGCCCACATATTTTTAGAAAGATTTTTTTTATTTATAATAAAAAATGTATATTACATTGTCGGTAAAGGTTTTACAATAATCCAAAAGATAAATTAATTGTAATACATGTAAGTGTGACCTAAAGTAACTCATAAATGGACTTGATTAATCTCATGGTCCACGAATTCTTCAACTACCTACAAATTTGGTAAGCTCCTTCAAACGGCAGGCGAAAAGTTTTTTAGAGAGCGGGAAAGTCGTGAAAAGCGTTTGTGAGAGAGGGGGAAACGTTGTCGGAGAGTGTTTGCGAGAGAGATAGACAGCAGCAACATGGGATGAAATAAAAGTTTTTTTTTGTCGTGGTTCACGAGAGGGATGAAAGCGTCAAATATTTTTTTTTTTTAATCAGAAAGGGTACGAATGAAGGAAAACATTGATTTTTTATTTGGATAATTTTTAATGACATATAATTTATGTCATTGATTAACTACGAAAAAATGGTGTCAAGAAAACTCAATTTGTATCCAAAAAAATTCGCATGTTTATTTTTAACGACACATTTTATTCCCTCCTACCCCTTTTTTCTTGATTTCAATTGTCATTAAAACTCATATTTCTAAATAAATTTATTTGACGACAGTGGCTAGAATGGTGGGTTCGACATGAAAGGCTTGTTGTAGTAGCAACGACGGTAGTGGCTAGAACGTGGAATCAATGGCGACGGGTGGTAGAAAATTGGAACGCAAAGGTTCTTCACAACGACAGGGTAACCCACTTCGTTCGATGAAATTTATTTACGTTTTTGGTAGAGAGAAAAAAATTGCGTTTAGGTTTCGTTCGACAGCAGTGTTTTTTTGCTTAAGAGAAAACTTGGAGTTTTTATTTAGTTTTAATTGCGTGAGGAAGGAAAATTCAATAATTCTGAAATTTGGGATTTTTCATTTTGAAATGTTTTTAATGACACAAAAATTTGTCGTTAATTAATGACACAAAATTTATGTCAAAACAAATTAAATTATGTCAATAGAATTGTGTCAAGTAATAATCGATATTTTTATTTTCAACGACACAATTCACCTCACCCTACCTCTTTTTTTTATTTTCAATGATTATTCCAACAATTGCTAATAGTGGATAATCGGAAAATTGATTAACAATGAAAAAAAATCAAAAAAAAAAGTTTTAATCGGTAGTGTCTTCATTAGTAGTGTCATTAAAACTTACTTTTTCAACGGTGGATAATCAGAAAATTGATGAACAATGAAAAAAATTTTGAAAAAAGGTCTTTCGTACATCAACGTATTTTTCAAAAAATATAGTGTTTATTCCAACAATGGCCAAGACAACAAACTTTCATATAGTATATTGCCATTTTAGACATAACCACGGTGGTTTTTGGTTTTGGATTTGCGTTCGGGTTCGGGTTTGGGTTTGGTTTCAATCCTATATCTCCACGATGGTATATTGTGGTTTAAGATTGCGTACATAGTTTGATTTTGATCTTACAATTCTATGAAACAGCAAAGAGATGTGAAGATTCTGTTGTCCTCAATAATATAGGAAAGCAAATCAACCAAGAATAAGAATAAAGGTGCTAAACCACAATGGCCATAGTGAGATGCCGTTAAGCTTTTCTTAGACAAAAGAAGATGCTTTGAATGGACGAACCCATCCTTCATGAGAACATATTTGGCTGAAAAGAACCCTCTAACTTTTTATCTCCCACACACCATTTTCTAGTTTGGAAAGGATCAAAAAGTGATTTTAAGCGCTAAAGTGAGACTAACTTTGGAGGAAGAGGCTCCACTCTTTCAAGAATATTACGAAGTAGCTGAAGGACGTGGTAGTGCTAGAAATGATGTTGGGGTTGTTGGCTCTTTTGTGAAGAAGATAAGAGTAATGATTCAATGGGAGGAGGAGACAGCAATCATAAATTCAAAATCAGACTCAACATTCACCATATTTTGAGGGAGAAGACAAATCTCTAAATCCATACTCCCTCCTCCCTCATGTCCTGGATATATAGTAACCTTGCCGTCCCATTTATTGGAATATCCACTCCGCAATGCAACAGCTTTTCCCATCCCAAACTCTATCCCATACTTGTTGAATCTCGGCGAGCTCCCAATCAACACAGTATTCGGTTCAAAAATTCTACCAACTTGTACTGTATGAATAGATTGCAACCGTTCCTCAATTGTCTCTCTAAATTTTTTGTAAGTATTGTTAACCACAACATCGTGCAACTTCCATGCTGCCCAACCAAGCTCTTTCCCAACTAACTCCTCTGCTTTTGCATCCACTGTCAGATATTTAATTACGTTGCCGAAGTAATTCTCGGACAAGTGTGGTTCTAATCTTGCTCTGTTATTCGCTACCATTATACAATATGTGGGTTGTTCCTCTGATATCCGACGAGCTCGTGTTATGGACCGCCATACAAATGCAGTTAAGGATTGTAGTGAGGAGATTGTTCCTTTGGCGCCACAATCTGCGTTGGCTTTTGCTTTTAATTTTGCAATTGATTCTGCTGAAAAGTGGAATATTCTCTCCCGAAATTTATGCCCTTTGAATCTGTTCGTAAATTTGTCGGGAAGGTTAAAAGGGAGATTAACAATTGGGCCATTCCCATCGGGAAACCAGCGCTTGAGAACAGGGGGACGTGAAATGGAAATGTGTTTTGGAGAAGGAGATTGAAAAATCTCAGATAACATCGTGAAGAAATTCCAGTAGGAGGTTCCATCACCAATGGCATGGTTGAGGGAACAGCCGATGAAAATTCCGTCCAGTAATTCCGTTACTTGAAGGGACAACAAAGGGAGGGAATGGCCATCGTAGTTGACAGCTTTGTGGTGGTCAAATAAAGAGTGGACCACTGAAGGCACGTCTGTAGGGGAGAGAAAATCAGAAATTGTGATGTCGAGGGCGGCGTGGATGAACTTGGCACCAGGGCTGTTAACGCAATCGACGTAAATGGAGATGGAAGGGTGAAGATGATGGTGGTTTGTGATGGTGACAAGGCGGCCAGAAAGTGGGTAGAAATGGAGGAGAGCGGTGGAGAGAGAGTTTTTGAGGCGGTGAAGAAAAATGGGCATAAAAAAATGGGGAGGTTTGTGAAAGAGGAGGCCCTTTTGGATATACTGAGAGAAGAGGTTGGGGAGATCTAAAGGGCTTAAATGATATGGATGCTTTGATTCTGGGGGAAGCAATTCTGATTTTGGTTTCACAAAGCACTCTGAAATCTGTTTTACCTTCATTTTCTTCTTCTTTTTTTTTTTAATTATTTTTTTAATATTTGTGAAGATGAGACTCATTTTTAAAGACTTTGGTATATGAAGCAAAATTCTTCATCACAATTGCTCACTGTGGTAGATCAAATGGAATGATTTTGTTTGACTCAATCAGCCATCGAAATGTGATTTGTACAATGTCCTTTCATCTTTTGTTCTTTTAAAAAGAATGTTATGTGACATCTACGGGAATGAGTTTGTAATTTAACATAAAAAAGAAAAAAATCATGTACTCACTCTTTAGCTATTTGTGAGAAATACAATATTATCTAAAATTATTTGAACTCCTATGTCATTGGAGCAGTCAATTATTTATTCTCTTTAATTTGTTATCTTTCTCTCGGCATTGCAGTTAGAGATGTCCAATTTTTCCATTTAGAACAAGATCACTCCATCGCTCCAAAGCAGATGAAAATTCCTCAATTAATTAGTCTGGAAAACTAGGGCGAGGAAGTATAAGAAAAAAATTCTCGTGACCTAAATGGGATTGAGACGTCGACCCCATAATAACTATACACTCTTTTCCATTTAAATTAAAGATATTCAGCTTCATTCATTTTTTTTATTTTTTTTTAAGTTTGTAATTTTATTTATATCCATTTGTTTTAATATTTAAAATCATTTTTATTTTTCATTTTAGCTTTTAAAATTTCTTCTTCACTTCCTTACTTCTTTTTCAACTTTATCTTCTAATTTATGAGGTAAGTTTTGTAATTTATTTTATTCTCTTTTCAAGTTTATTATTTTATTTTTATGCATTTGGTTTTCATATTTCGAATCATTCACTACAACAAAACCTACCTACTTTGACAATTGTATACATCTCAAATTGAAAGGAGAAAAAAAAACTGTAACAAAAATGTCAAAATTTGCGTTTTTGGTAGGAAAAAACAGAATTTTTCGGATTCAAAGAATTTATGACAATTTTTAACTGTCGTAAATCTATGACAATTTTTCAATGTCATTAAATATAAATGATAAAATATAATTTTCATTAAAAATTATTAAAATATAATTTCCCCTCGTAAATTCCCTCCAACTTTTCATTGAAAATTATTAAAATATAAACTTACTTTTACTTCCTTTTTCTTACTTATCATCTTCACGATAGAGCCTAAAAAACTCAACCCTAACCTCATTCTTCTCCATCTCCATGAACTTTCTTCTCAGCGACGGAGACCCACGGCGACGTCGAATCTAAACGTTTCGAAGACAATGACCCACACTCGTTTTAAAGATTTCGAAGGTTAGTGTTTAATACCTTTCACTTTTGTGTCTTTCCCTTTTATGAGTTTAATTAGTAGGTGTAAGAATGGAACAAAACTTCGTATTTTCTTTGATGTAACAATTTAATTTAATAGGGAGGGAAGTTCCAATAGTGGTAGAAGGCCCTCTGGTTCACTACAAGAATATGGACCTATCGCGACGTCAAAAATGACGTCGCTTAAAGCAACGTCAGTGTTAAGCACCTTTTACCCACGTCAAACACAATACGTCACCGTATAGGCCTTTCCGTGACCTATGAGATCACAACGTCGCAAAAAGTCAAAACGTTTCATTTTGTTTTGTTCGAGACTTTTTGTGACGTCCACCTCTAACAAGTCGTGGAAAGCTGAATATTTAATTTGTTTTTCGACTTTTCACAACATGCCTCAGAGAGACGTCACAAAAAGTCTAAATATCAATTCAAATGGTAAACTTTCCGCGACGCAGGTATGACGTGCGTCGCGAAATGGTAAATATTTATTTTCTAGACTTTCTGCGACGTGTCTCCGAAGTACGTCAAGGAAAGTCCAAAGATTAAATTTGAATGGTAAACATTCTACGACGCAGGTCTGACGTGTGTTGCGAAAAGGTGAATATGTAATTAGTTTTTTAGACTTTTCGCGACGCGTCTTCGAAGTACGTTGCATAAAGTCCAAATATTAAATTCGAATGTTAAACTTTTCGTGATGTAGGAGTCCTTGAACGTCGCAGAAAGTCAACACAGAAATGAATCGTTTTGACTTTTTGCGACGTCACGGGTGACACGTCGCAGAAAGGCCAACATTCCACGACGTGCCTCTGACACACGTCGCGGAAAGTGAAATGTAATAAATTTGTTATTCAACTTTTTGTGACGTGACAGCGTAGACGTCGCAGAAAGTTAAGATAATTCGTGACATTAACAACCTTCCGCGTCACAAAAATCGCCTTTTCGAGACGTCGCAAAAAGTCTTGGCTATTTCAAACACAAAATTCATTCGGAAACTCAAGAAAGAGAAAGAAATTTGAGTAAATTTGAGAGAGAAAGGGAGAAATCGAGAGAGAAAGTGAGAGAATGAGTTGTTTCCACCCACTGTCGCCGCACCGCCCACTGCCGCTGTTGCCGTCCGCTGTCTTGAGGTCATTTTTTCGTTTTTTTTTTTTTTTACATTTAGGTGTGTAAAGTGTATGTATATGTATGTGTTTATTGTGTATATGTTATGTGTATATGTTTATGGTGTATATAAATATAATTTTATGTGTATGTGTTATGTGTATATGTTTGTGGTGTATGTATATGTATATGTAGGTATATTTTTATGTAAATATAATTTTATTTGTATGTGTTATGTGTATATTTAATGTATATGTAAATGTATATGTAGGTATATGTTTATTGTGTATGTATATGTATATGTAGGTATAATTTTATATGTTTATATGTATATTTAATGTGTAATATGTAATGTATATGTATGTATAGTTTAGTGCGTATGTATATGTATGTATATTTTTTTATTGCAATTAGAAAATTAATAAAAATTTAAATAATGTATGAATTTAGAAAAATGTATGAATTTAGATGAAATTTGAATACATTATATTGAACAATAGTTTAGGGTTTAGTAAATTTGAGATAAAGCTAAGAGGTCTTTATCGAATTCAATATTGAATTTGATATTCAATATGAATTTCATATTGAAATTGCATTTGAATTTCATTTTCAAATGCAATTTGAATTTTTAAAAATGTTAATTAACGCAACTAAAATGGAGTATGTATAAAACTAATATAACATATTTATTTGTTAGGGCTTTTAACGAGATAGAAAAGAGTTGGATGAAAATTAGAATAATTATGGGAAAATAAGATGTCCATGCAAGAAATGTATGAATTCAAACTGGGACTCCTTAGAGGGTGTGAGGTGACATCTATTAACCACTGGAATAGCCTGTTCTTATATCAACTAGGTGTATCATGGAGAGCCCTTGACCTCGAACGTAGGTATACAAACATTTAATGAAGGAACAAGTAGTAGTTACTCAATAGTTGATGAAGGAACTAACAGTAACCCAACAGTTGATGAAGGAACGAGCAGTAACCCAATTAATGAAGAAAATTAAATGTTGAATATGTTGCATGATTTATAAGCTGGTATTGAACAAGTAGAAGACAGGGAGGAAGATTTAGATTTAGAAGAAGACATAACAAACAATGTATTTAAGGAGTTACTAAATCAAGCAAGTTGTGAGCTACCCTAGGTGTTCTGAATTTTCGTCACTTATTTTTTTGGTTAAAATTATGCACGTCAAGGTTCTCAAAGGTTGGAGCAACAAGTCTTTCGATATGATGTTAGAGTTAATAAAATGTGTGTTTCCAATGTGTAGTACTAACATCCCTAGTTCATTTTATGAAGCGAAACGAAAATCTCATGATTTGGGCTTAGGATACGAGACTATTTATGCTTGTAAGTATGCTGTGTATAGTTCTGGAACGAGTTCAAGGACTTGCAACATTGTCCAACTTGTGGTGAGTCTCCATATAACATTAATTCTAACAAATCAGAAAACAAAATTCCATAAAAGGTATTGCGTTACTTTCCATTGGTGCCAAGATTACAACGACTATTTGTATTGGAAGAAAGTTCGACAGATATGCGATGACATAAGGATAAACGAGTGGAAATAGAGGATGTGTTGAGACATCCAACCGATGTAGAGAGATGGAAGCACTTCGATTCTAAATTTTCTAATTTTGCATTGGAGCTACGAAATGTTCATTTCGGGTTTGCTTCAAATGGATTCAATCAGTTCGGTCATATGAGTACCTCATATAGTATGTGACATGTGGTGTTAATTTCATACAATTTTCCACCATGAAAATGTATGAAAGAGTCAAACTTTTTCATGTCATTACTTGAAGAGTTAAAAAATCTATGGACGTTTGGTGTCCGTACGTATGATTGTCTGATAGATCAATATTTTCAGTTGTATGCAGCCTTGTTGTGGACAATTAATGACTTTTTGGCATATAGTGATTTATCCTGGTGGAGTACAAAAGGATATCAGGCATGTCTCATTTGCATGGGGGATAGATCATTGTTCGGAATACATGAAAAGATAGCATTTATGGGACATCGACGGTATCTTTTGGACAATCATGTGTGACGTAGAAGTAGACTCCATGATATAAAGGTAGAGCGTAAATCACCTCCAGTTGTAACGAATGGCCAAGAAATATTGGAACAACTAGATTCTTTGGAGTTTCCAGTAACTAGTAAGCATGTTTCGTTAAAAGATAGAAAAAGAAAAATAGTTCTTAATTGGACTAAGAATTTTTTTTTTCGATCTTCCTTATTGGCCAAGACTACTTATTCGTCACAAACTTGATGTAATGCACATTGAAAAGAATGTTTATGACAATTTGGTTGATACATTGTTGAATATTGAAGGAAAAACAAAAGATACCATGAATGCCAGATTAGATTTACAAGATTTGAAATTAAGAAAAGATTTATATTTGGTAGAAGTGGGTAATCGATTGGTGAAACCACATGCGAGTAGATTGAGTTTTATAAGTTTTTTAAAGTAGTTAAGTTTTCCGATGGATTCGTTTCTAATATTTCACGATGTGTCAATGCAAACGAGAGAAAAATATTAGGTCCCAAAATGCACGATTATCATGTACTGCTACACCGACTTCTTCTAATCGATGTTAGGGCATTCTTACCCAAAAATATGAACACTGCAATTACTGAACTATGCAGTTTTTTTCATAATTTGTGCGCTAGGACGATAAGAATAAGTGATTTGAACAGATTGCAGTAAGACATTATAATTATATTGTACAAATGGGAAAGAATATTTCTACCTGCTATTTTTTTCATCGTCATGGTACATCTTGCAGTTCACTTACCATATGAGATGAAGGTTACTGGTCCGGTTTCTTACAATTGGATGTATCCCATTGAAAAAAGTCTCCGCACATTAAAACAATATGTTCGTAACAAAGTACGTACTGAGGGGTCTATTGCAGAAGGATATCTTATGAACGAATCAAATACTTTCTGTTCACGTTATTTGAAGGGGATTGAGACTCAATTCACTAGAGATGGTCGAAATGGCGATAGCATTAAAGAGGATGAGGTCATCGGTGAGTATAAAGTATTCGTTCAAAAAGTACGACCATTGGGAGCGTCACGTATACGAAGTATATCGCAAGAAGAGAAACGACTCTTTCATTGATACATCCTCAGCAATATAGATGAAATAGCCAAATATTGAGGCACACATTTTTATACATATTTTAGGGTTTTATACCTCGTTGACACACAAACTCACAATTATGTACTTTAGAAAACACATTCTTTTGATACGTCGTCGGGGTGAAAGCTTTTCTGAACTGTTTAAAAGACACCAACGAGCATTTGTCGATTGGTTCAAAGCTCAGGTATTTCAAGTGAATGACTTTGAGCATTTTTACTTTATACATATTTTATACATATAAGTACTTTTATGCTAAACCCAATTTCAGGTTATGGCAGAAATGCATGAAAATTTGAACATTTCTTAAGATTTATTTTTCACTCGCAATGAGATCATCACTTGATGTCCGCTCTTATAGTGGATGCATTGTCGGTGGCGTATGATTTCATACGTAAATCGTTGGAACGTGATTCCTGACGCACAACACAAAACAGTGGAGTCATGGTAATAGGAGAAAGGAGTGGAGGCAGTGCGAACAATAATTTTTACGGTATTTTAGATGAAGTATTGCACGTTCATTATCCATTTGGACAACATGTTTGGTTATTCAAGTGTGATGGTTTGACACAGACTAAAATATAAATCATAGGACGCACGATGAACTAGGCTACGAATCAATAACACGTCTCGTTTTTGGTTCGCTGAGGAACCTGTGATTCTCGCAATTCAGGCACATCAGGTGTTCTACTTTGAGGATCCTAAAAATGGTATCCATTGGAAAATTATTCAAGTGGTGTAAAATAAACGTGTATGAAACGTGCAAAAAATATAAGATATCAAGATTGATCAACTTAATGTAATGGAAATCGTCGTAGAACATCGGATGGACGAACACGTCATTGAGGATGACACTCTGTGTAGGACTGAAGTTGATCCTACAATAGTAGAAAGGACCAAATGTTTGTCATGTCGTGGAAAATTTCATAAACGATGAAGATGATGAACAATCATCACATCAAAGCGAGTCGTGCGATGATGAATAACAATGTTTTCTTGACGTATACACACATTTAGTCATTTTTTATACATTGATTACGTTGTGATACTCACATTTATTTGTTTAATGTTATGTTGATTTTTATGTCTGTAGATATGGAGTCTAACTTTCTGAGTAATGCACATGAGGAAGACTATTTCCTTAATCTTGACGTGTTGGATAACGCGGTTTGTTCGTCGTCAGTAGGCGACACTTCAGGTTCATAATAATCAGCATATTTAATACAATTTCTCTCTCATCTGATCATGTTTTTAAGTTATGCTTGTTGTATATAATCACAATATCGTTTTCAGTAGATTCCTCCCATTCGACTCCCACTGAGAGGAGAGTAC
The DNA here is from genome assembly GCA_037974545.1 of Cucumis variabilis. Lineage (NCBI taxonomy): Eukaryota > Viridiplantae > Streptophyta > Magnoliopsida > Cucurbitales > Cucurbitaceae > Cucumis > Cucumis variabilis. The sequence goes on along the minus strand of JBBPDI010000025.1, from coordinate 2,510,389 downwards.
GATGACATTCTAGAAACATAGATGTCAGACGATACGTATAGCAGAATGGAAGTATTCCCATTTCCATTCCCCTAAAGGGGACAGGCCTGTCCCGACACACTCCCTCGTTTCAGTTGCACGATCAGTGTGCTAGCACAAGACATATTTTTTATTCAGGTCATAAAGTTGGCAGATGTACCACCGGAGTGCATCGAGGTCGTTAAGGGCGGTGTAATGGCATATGTTTATATTTTCTTATAAAAGCTTTACTAACTTGAAATTTATTTCTTTTGTAGCAATTTTTTGTGTTTGATTATAACGATCCATCACTGAATTGGTTTGTTGAGTATCAAATGCTCACTGTGTGGAAGGAATTACAAGTAAGTAATCATTGCCATTTTAAGAAATTTAGTGACCCTGAACAAGCACGAGCAAACCCACCCCCGAGATTGGTCAATCGGGTGAAAAATTGACACTTTCTATGTGACCACTACATCACTTGAGAATTTCAGGTAATTATTTATATACTTTTATGTTACAATATTTTATTTATTTAAAAGTATAACATTTTGATCATCGTCATTTTTGGAATGTAGGAGCAATCAAATATGTGTAAGATTGTTAGGGCGCGGCAACCTTACAACCATAGGAGCGACACAAAGTCATTTCTTCAGAGACAAGTAGAGCTCACTGAACTGAATGGTTGTTCTGTAGATCGTGTCGAGTTATTCAAAGAAACGCATGCCAGTAGTAGTGACGAGTTCATCTCACCACCTGTAGAGGACGCTTTCGTTAGTTTTAGAAAACTTTATGTTTGGTTATACTTTTAATTATTCTATGTTTTTAAGTTTGATAATCTCTCAAACTTACAAGCTTCTGTTGTGCAAAATCAGATGGTGGATCTTCAATCTTAGCCCATCCCAGAGGGTTCTAAATCACTAACTAAGGATGAGATATGCGAGACAGTTTTAGGTAGATGATCGGGCTACTCAAAAGGTCTTGGTTTGGGCCCAAAACTCAAGTCTAGACTGCCGCTTCATCCTCTTCCTTCAGTATGTATGACTACCAAGCACATATAACAGAGGTGAGCGAACTCAGAGCGAGCCTTGACAACGCTAATCGAATGATCCAAGAACAACGCCTGAGGGAGGAGGAGCAAGATTGACAAATGGCAGAGCGAGATCGATGAATGGCAGACCATGCACGACAAATAGAAGAGATGAAGAAGATGCTCGAGGAGATGAGTCGGGAACAGAAAGGCATGTGATCACTTGGGTATGCACTTTTCAATATTTAATTTGTTTAACTTTTCATATGTGATATTCTAACAATACTTTCATGTTATTTGTAAATTTGGCGTCCATTGCATTAGAGCATTAGAGTTTAATTTTTTTTAATGTAATGTTTTGAATTATGTAATTAATTTTTTGTATCGAACATATTTAATGTATCATATGATTTCATAATAAATAATATTTTCATTTCAATTAGTTTACTACAAATTTTAATACATCGAGTTTTACCAATGAATAAATAATAATAATAAAATTAAAAAAAATAATAACCCTTTTGCAACGTCGGCATCGTAAATGCTTTTCACGACGTGTGCATCGCAAAAGACTTATGCAACATATTGGGGTCGTGGGTGGGGGAATTTTTCCACGACGTGGGAATGAGCTACGTCGTGGAAAGTATTCCCCACAGACTTTTTGTAACGTGGCTGCTGACATCGTGTACGATGTCGCAGTAGCTTTCCATGATGTTGTTTGAGATTTTTGGCGACGTTCGTGTACGTTGGGAAAGATCGGGTTTATTGTAGTGTCTGTGTCTATCTCTTGTCTTGTATGTTTGACATACTAAGCAAGAAACACGAGACCATGGTCATTGCACGCCAAATCATGGACTTCCTCCAAGAGATGTTTAAGAATTACAAAAAAGAAGGTAAATATGATTTACTTGTCTTAGAAACATGTTTAGTGGAAAATGACCAAAATGTCTGGATACTTGATTTGAGAGTCACTAGCCATGTTTGATCTTCTTTAAAGGAAACTAGTTCCTTTAAGTAGCCAGAGGAGAATCGAGAGATGTTATTTCAGCTCGTGTAGTGGGAGATGTTAAGTTGTCTTTTTGAAATAGATTCATTTTTTAGAAAACTTGTACATAGTTCCTAAGATTAAAAGGAATCCTATATTCATTTCTTATCTTATCGAACAATCATATAATGTAACATTTTCTTTGAATGAATCGTTCATTTCTAAGAATGGTGTACATATTTGTTCAACTAAGCTTGAAGAGAACTTGTATGTATTAAGACCTAATGAAGCAAAAGCAATTTTAAATCATGAGATGTTTAAAACTACTAATACTCGAAATACTGCAACAAATTTCTCCTAATAACAATACCTATCTTTGGCACTTAAGATTAGGTCACATTAATCTCGATAAGATCGGGAGATAAATGAAGAATGAACTTCTAAATGAGTTAGAAGATGATTCATTGCCTCCATATGAACTTGTATGTATTAAGACCTAATGAAGCAAAAGCAATTTTAAATCATGAGATGTTTAAAACTACTAATACTCGAAATACTGCAACAAATTTCTCTTAATAACAATACCTATCTTTGGCACTTAAGATTAGGTCACATTAATCTCAATAAGATCGGGAGATAAATAAAGAATGAACTTCTAAATGAGTTAGAAGATGATTCATTGCCTCCATATGAATCTTGTCTTAAAGGAAAGATGACTAAAAGACCTTTTACTGGAAAAAGGTTATAGACCCAAAGAGCCCTTAGAACTTATACATTTAGACCTCTGTGGTCTGATGAATGTAAAAGCTAGAGGAGGTTTTGAATACTTCATCTCTTTTTATAGATGATTATTCAAGGTATGGTTATTTATACTTAATGGGGCATAAGTCTGAAGTTCTTGAAAGGTTCAAGGAGTATAAGGTTGAAGTTGAAAATCTATTAAATAAAAAGATTAAAATACTTCGATCTGATCGAGGTGGAGAGTACATGGATTTGAGATTTCAGGACTATATGATAAAACATGAAATCCAATTCCAACTCTCAGTACCTGATACACCTAAAAAAAATGGTGTATCAGAAAGGAGATATAGAACCTTGTTAGACATGGTTTGTTCAACGATGAGCTATGCTTAATTGCCTAGCTCGTTTTGGGGGTATGCAGTGGTGACTGCAATTCATATCTTGAATAATGTTCCCTCGAAGAGTATTTTTGAAACACGTTTCGAGCTATAGAAAGGACGTAAACCTAGTTTAAGTCACTTCAGAATTTAGGGTTGTTTAGCTCACGTGTTAGTGACAAATTTTAAGAAGTTGGAAAAACGTTCAAGGTTATGCCAATTTTTTGGTTACCTTAAAGAAACGAGATGTGGTCTATTCTTCAATCCACAAGAAAACAGAGTGTTTGTATCAAAAAATGCTGCTTTCTTCGAAGAAGGCCATATAAGAAATCATAAACCACGAAGCAAATTAGTATTAAGTGAAGCTACTGATGAACCAACAAGGGTTGTTGATGAAGCTGGTCCCTTATCAAGAGTTGATGAAACTAACATATCAGATCAGTCTCATCCTTCTCAATCGTTGAGAATGCCTCGATGCAGTGGAAGGATTGTATCACAATCTAACCATTACTTGGATTTAACTGAAACTCAGGTTGTCATACCAGATGATGGTGTTAAAGGATTCATTGTCCTATAAACAAAAAATGAATTATGTAGACAAGAACCAATGGGTCAAATTCATGGACCTTGAAATGGAGTTTATGTACTCCAAATCAGTGGGGAGCTTGTAGGTCTACCTGAAAGAATGAAAGCTATAGGGTGCAAATGGATCTATAAGAGAAAGAGAGATTCAGTTAGTGTAGGTGTAGCGACCCAACTTTTCGAACTATGCTGGGGTTACTACTTGAATATGAGACGCATTCTTTAGACATAAGACTTTATAAAATTAAATAAAAAAATCAATAAAACATCGAAGAAAGGTAATGTAATAAATGTAGGGGTGGGGATTTAAACACGGGACCTCCTGTCCACAGGTACAAATAGATGCCAATTGAGCTAAGGTCTTGTTGGCATTTCAAATAAAATTTAAAAGTTAAAAAATATCGTTTATAAAATCAAGAACTAACGGTCGTTCCAATCATGAAACTCGTTTCAGTTACAAATGCTAAAGTAAAAACAAAAATGAAAGCAGAAGCAATTTGAAGAACATTTTCCCTATGGTGATCACTTCTCCTTTTTGTCCTTCGTTGATCTGCCTCTTGTGTTATCTTTGTCTGAAAAGTTAAACATTAAAGGGTGAGTATAAACATACCTAGTAAAAGACCCATTACTAGTCCTGTTAAAGGAAAAATAAAATTGTTAACTTTCTATTGGGAGGTACCCTGCATCATAATAGTCTCGTGATCCCGTAGGATACACATAATCAGTCTAATGCCCTCTAAGGATGCATATATCAGTCTAGTGCTCTACAGGATGCACATGTCAGTCTAGTGCTTCCAAAGGATGCACCTACTAGTCTGATGCTCCCAAAGCATGCATAACAGGTGGTGATCCCGTGGAACACCTGGAAGGCATACTACCCAATAAACAAAGTTAACAATTTCCTCCAAGTCCATTCTAAGCATTTATGCAGTCCGTTCATAGTACTATCCAAACTATCCCATCATATAATCATTTTAGTTCAACACATTTACAGTCATTTTATCTAAAATAGTACATAATCAAACATCATCAGAACAGTTCCTCAAACAATTTAACTTTTACCTAAGTGTCACTCACCTCAGTTCAGTCAATTCAATCTAGTTCGTCAATTCAACCTACAGTACACTACCTACACCTCAACATTTCGGTCAACAAATCAGTGTTCAGTCATCACAACTAAAGTTTATATATCAGTAAATCCATCTTAGTTTAATGAAATTTATACATTCAATTGTGATATCCACGAACTTACCCAAGTAGATGGAGAATTAAGCTCCAACCAAACTGTCGTAATTCCAAAAACTCAAACACTGTCCACAATGATACCTTCAATAACCAATATAGAACCAATCAATTAATTCAATATTACATTTCCAAGGAATACACCATAGATCCATAACCTACGACAATTATTTACCACCCAAAACCCACTGCAAGTCGCAGCGTAAAAAGGTAGTGGTGTACGAACTGAGTTGGACAATAATATGCAGAACGGATTTGTAACAACCCAACATTTTAGAACTAGACTGTGGTTACTAATTTAAAAGAACAAACACCTTTTTCTTTAATCATGAGTCTTGATAAAATTCATCAAATTAAACAACATCAAAATTCTTTTTCGGGCCCTATTTCAATCAATAAAATTTTAGAAATACAGTTTGCAAAACAAAATTCATAAACATCTGTTAAATCACAAAAGTTTTCTAACAGTCTCATGTCCTACAGAAAACAACAAAACATAGCGGAAGCATTTTGAACGAAAATCCCTATGGCAGTCACGCCTCCTTCTTGCCTCTTGTCGGTCTGTCTCCTTTATTATCTTTGCCTGAAAAAAAAATTAAACATAAAAAGGGTGAGTACAACATACTCAGTAAGAGACCCACTACTGGTCCCGTTAGGGGAAAGATAAATTATTAGTTCCCTAATGGAGTACCCTGCACAGTCACAGTCTTGTGATCCCGTAGGATACACACAATCAGTCTAACGCCCCGAAGGACGCATAATCA
>JBBPDI010000025.1:2303775-2313939 GCA_037974545.1 Cucumis variabilis | reverse complement strand
CGGTATTATTTACTCGGTCTGGTCTGTTATTTCCACAAAAATAGAATTGGGCTTTCGTTGATGACGTGACAGCTTCTGATTGGCCAAAATTTCTTCTCCAACACTACTATTTTTAAAAATTCCTATATTTATAACTTATAGCAAATTCTATCATTGATAGTAATTGATATGTTATAGTGATAGAAGACTATTATTAATAGAATCCAAAATTTTCTATAGTTGATAAATATTTTAATTTATTTTATTAATTTTAAAAATGTTGTTTTTTAATTAAGTGAATATATCTTAAAGATTTTACTATAACCTTGACTTTTTTACTAAATGTTGAGAAAATTAGCAATTAATTTAAAAGACTTTGTGGGACTCACTTCATATATATCTTTATTGTCGCTATATATATATTAGTTAATTTAAAAAAATTATGAGTGTTTGAGTTTAGCTCTTCTCCATTGCTTTTAAAATTATTTTTAAAATTTTAATTTATAATTATTTTAAATTAATTAATAGCCAATAGAAAACTCAAAGTTAAAATACAAGTCTTAAAATATAATTTGAAATTTAAACTAAAGCAAAATAATACTAAAATGGTAAAAGACTAAAATTGTAACATTTTACAATTTAAGGACCCAATAAATAGATACAAAATCTCGGGACTAAAAAGATTTTTTTTTTCTTTATTTTTTCAAGTTTTAACGTTACTTTGACCATGTCCTTATATAAAGGTTCGGAAACTTGTCATTGAAGTAAAAAATTGTTGAACTTAAAACTTAAAATGGGTTGATGAGCTATAGCGGAAATTGAGAAGAATATCACACCTCATTATTAGATCGCTGGCATCTCACTTTCTATCAAAAGTTCTAATAGATTTATGCTTAAAGGTGTGATTTTAATATGCTTCTTAAGATGAATATTTTTGTTTTCAACAAACGACAGAGTTAATGGGTATTACTTGTAAACTAGTCTTTTGTTATCATTGTTTCTTTTGCCTAAATTTTAATGGTTATATTATTTTAAATCTGAAACTAAAAGATATATTAACTTAAATTTCAAACTTTAGTACAAACTTTTTATTTCCATACATGTTTGAGCCATTACCTCAATTAATCTCACGAGACAAACATCTAATCCTACAAAGTAAGACCCATTAATACCCTCTTTTAGAATTAGTTTGAAAAAGAGAGTAATTTACATAAACGTAACAAAAATTCAAAATATTTACGGTCCGTATAACATAAAATAAAAAAAAAACTCATGATGCACGATAAGTTTTTCATAAATTTCATATATGCCCTTGCAATTTATATCTTCTTTGCAATTTATTAATCTCGAGTCATTTCGGTGCAATTAAGGCTCAAGATCGAATAACTAAAGACAGAAGTCTTTCATCTCGGGGCATCTTGAGGCAATGTATGCTTGAGATCGAATAAAATATAAAGACAGAATTCTTTCATCCCGAGCCAGCTCAGTGTCACTAATGCTCGAGATACAATAACTAAAGGAAGAATTCTTTCATTCCAGGGCGTATCTCGAGGCATTGTATACCCAAGATCGAATGAATTAAAGGCATAATTCTTTCATCTCGGGGCATTTCGATGCAAATAAGGCCTGAGATCGTGTATCATGATCTACACAATTGTTTAAATTTGAAAGTCATCATTATGGGTGTACATAAGCTGGGTTGTAGTAAAAATATGGACCAACCCAAAGTGATCGGGTTGGCAAAATTTGAACCCTATTGTTTCAATATTAAAGGGTCAACCCAACCCAACCCAAAAATTCGAGTTGGGCCGGGTTGGATTGGAGGGTTGGCTTTTCTTCTCATGTAGAGGTGCTGCGTACGTTGAAATCGCGAAACATAGAGGTGTTGCGTACGTTGAAATTTCAAACCAAATGAAGGGGATCCTCACCGGTGTTCACCGGCGAGTTGATGTTCTGCCGCGCGAGAAGAAAAGAAGATCGGGGTGTGGCCTCTGTGTTCCGCCGCGTGAGAAGAAAAGAAGATCGGAGTGGGTATTTGTTCTGTCGCGCGAGAAGAAAAGAAGATCGGAAGAGTGGGTCGGAGTTGGGTTGCTGCCACACGAGAAGATCGGAGTGGTGTTGTGTTCGCGAGAGGAGAAAAGAAACTGGGCAAGGGGCTGTGCGTTTTTCTGTCGAAAAAAAAGCGGGAGGGAGGGGAAGGGTTTGTGACTTGTGAGTGTGAAATTGCAGAGGGTAGGAGGCGGCAGAGGCAAATGAAAATGAAATAAAAGAAGGTTAGGGACCTAGGGTTTTCTTTATATATATAAATTTATAATATTCTTAAACTGGGTCGGGTTGGGTCAACCCGACCTTTAATACCCAAACCCAATAACCCAACCTTTTTTTTTTCCAATTTTCTAATCCAACCTAACCCAAAACATAATTTAACCCAACCCAACCCTTATGGTTTGGGTTGGATAGTTCGGGTTGATCGGTTTATCGAACTTTTTGAACACTCCTAGTCATCATTTAAAATGAAGTATAAGATCGTGTAGATCTACAATTCTATCTTTCATCTAGGGGCATCTCGGTGCATTGTATGCCCGAGGTCGAATGAATTAAAGGCATAATTCTTTCATCTCGAGGTATGGTATGCCTGAAATCGTATATCAAAGTCTACATGATCGTGTATTCCACGTGCGTGGTCGATTCATCGCATGTTGAATGAGGTAATTTTTGTATTTGGCATTGTAGGCTTGTGGACTTTTTCCGTTTTCAAAATTGGTCTATACAGTGTGAATATTTTACTGGTTTGTTATATTGTTTGAAAACCTCCTTTGAAAAAATTGTGGAAAACATATAATTGTTAACAATTAAACTTCTAAGTTAGTATAAATGAATGAATTTAGACTATTTATTAAGATTACATCTGAGAATCATTCCTACATTCAATTTTTCACATACATGTGACCTATTCAAATGTTAAATAAATAAAATGGATGCCTATAATTAATACGTTGCATTTTTCAATTTAAATCTTAATTAAAAGTTTAAGGAATTTTTCACATACATGTGACCTATTCAAATGTTAAATAAATAAAATGGATGCCTACAATTAATACGTTGCATTTTTCAACTTAAATCTTAATTAAAAGTTTAAAATATTTCTCGTGATAATTTAATTGATAAAATTATAAGTTTCTTACTAATTTTATCCGAGGGGTGTGATGTAAATTAGAGTATAGTTGAAAGTTTTCCTTTTGTTACAAATATATATATTGTACTATTGTAGCATATACTTCCTTTTTCCATTTTAACATGTCACTGTGGAGTTGTTTTGAGGTTCGAGTTCGAGATAAAATATTTGGAGTTTATATGTGTGGAGGGTTTATATATTTATATTTAGAGTGCAAACTTGTTTTGTCTAAATTTATATATGTCTGTATTTGGAGTGAGAGTTGAGATCATATGTTTGGGTATTTGTTCCAATTTTTTTTTTTAAAAAAATTTAAACAATATATTTCTTATACCTATTTTTTAAAAAAGTTTTTTATTCAATAATTCTACCTGCTAGAATAAAATATGAATTGCATTTTTCTTTTATTTTTAGAATTTTTTTCTTTTTCGTGTTGGTAATGAACAATAATTAATCCACTATTTTTTGTTCTAACTTAGATACATATTTTTTTGTTCTAACTTAGATACATAAAATGTAAAACAAAGGAGAAACCAAAACTTTTTATTAGAAATTTTAAAAAATAGTAGATTTTACAAAATTTTTACTAACCTTTAATAAATTTTATCACTGGTAGTCATTGATATGCTGTAGTGATAAAAGACTATTAGCGATAGAATCTAAAATTTTGTTATAACTTGTAAATATTTTAATTTATTTTGCTATTTTTAAAAATACTTTTTTTGTTGTAAATTTTATCATTTTATTTATTTATTTATTTATTTATTTATTTTCCTTCTTATCGTTGCTTTGTATTTTTCATCTCTAATGATTTCTTTTGTTTGAATCTCCCTCGCCATCTTAAAAGTCAATTACACATTGAATTTCTCCAAATTTAAAGAATCATCAAATAATATAATATATCTTCATTTTCACTAATTCTTGCTGATAAATGTTTTTTCTTTTTCTTTTTCTTTTTAAAAAAACCTCCATTTTATGAGTATTTCTTTTTTTGTTATTTGTTATTTTTGTTTGTTTTTTGCTTTGTTTTTTGTTCCCATATTCAACTACATACACACTTTTCCAAATTCTTAACACTTGTTTTATTTGTGAGTTTTCTGTATACAATCAAAACATAAAAACCAATTTCATGCATACAAAAAAAATATTCTTCTTTAAAATAGTTAGGTGGGTTAGTCCTACCCAAGCAAGTACAAACAATACATCTTCATTGATTGTTGTGATGTTGTTAAGAAACAATCAATCTTTTGAATGCTTGTGTAAGATAAATATATAAGAATGACCCGACAGTCTTTTAAACAACTTCTCAATATTGAATTACTATAAAATATACGACCATCAAGCATTATTATAAACTAGTAATTTCAATTTTGTGCTTAAAAACACTTCTGCCAACCAAGTTATTTTTCTAGTACTTAAAAGCACTTGCCATTTTCGTTGATTATCAAAGGTGGTTTTTGTTGAAGTTTATCGTAAGAGGTAGTTAGCTGTTGTTGGAGTTTGAAGTTGAAGGTGATTGTCGAAGTTGATTATAAAATGTGGTTTTTTCCAAAGTTTTGTAGTCGTAGATGGTTGTCAGAGATGGAAGTCGGTTGCACAAAATTGATCTTGGAAATGGTCGCTAGAGCTGATTACATCAAAGCTTGAAATTCATCGTGCGAAGGTGGTCATCAAAGTTGATTTTCATCAAAGTTTGTTTTAGAGCCCAAAATTAGTCGTCAAAGTTTGTTATTCAAAGATGGCTGTTGGAGGTGGTCACTGGAGTAGTTTGTCGTCAGAGGTGGTTGTGGAGCCAAAAATTGGTCATTAGAGGGGGTTGCAAGAGCCAAAAATCAATCATCGGAGTTAGATGTGTGAAAATGATAATTGTCAATGGTAGTGATGGGTGAACCAATGGAAACATTGGAGAGAAGGGGAGGGACTAAGTTGGTATAATATACCAACTCAACTCCACCAACATGTAAAGTTGGTGGATCAAACAATGAGTTGGCATATTATACCAACTCATATAGTAGTAGTAAACACTTTTATTGAGTAACCTCGTATATTGTCTTCTTTCTTTATTTTGAACATTTATCAAGGGGCTTCATGCTACTATATAATTTTTTTCCTAGTAGATGAATCGAACATTGGCTTCTTTGATTGATGGCATTTGAGCGGAAAACCTAAGAGATGATTAACTACCATCACTCCTTTTCAGTGTCTTTTTAGTGTGGTCCTATTGAAAAAAAAAAAAGCATAGGTACTTATATATTTATGTTTTATCTATGGTAGGATATTTATATTAGATTCATTTTAGTGATATTTATGAAGGGATGAAAGCTCTTATGAATAAACTTACAGAGCCCCAATTCTCATATTTTAATTGAAATTTGAAAATATCTATACATTGACAAAATCATATGAGAGAACAAATTCTACTGAGATTTAAATAGATAAATCATGCTGCTAAATTTATGAAATTGAATTCATAAGAAGAAATTACTTCGTTGAAGACTCTTGAAGTGGCTTCTTCTTGGAATGGACATCACTTACTGTAAAAGTGTTACGGAACACCACCAAAATGGAACCCTCCCTATGTCTTTTGAACAATTTTGAGATTTTGTTTGTGTGAACTCAAATCTTGGATTGAAAAATTTAGAGCATTTTGTAGAGAGAAATAGCATAGAACTCTTTATGTGTTATGCTTTAGGTTATCTCACTCCTTCCTCTGTCTTCTTCAGGTTAAAAGATCAAGAAGAAGATGGACGGTTGAGATGAAGAGAGAGAGAGATTATTTGGGATTAAACCCACATTCTTCAAATAACTCGCAACTATTTATAATTTCTTTTAATTTCTTATTATAATTAAATTAAATTAATATAAGGTTAATTTTCATAAATGTAACCAAACACAAAAATATTTACCATCGTATAACAAAAAACAAAGACCCATAAAGCTAGTACAATATTTTCATAATTTTCATATTGTTCTTGAATATTGCGAACGATTCGTCATTTTTCTTCCTTCTTCTTTTTTGAGATTTATTCATCTTCTCTTCCGAGATTTTTTCATCTCCTATTCTAGATTTTCATTATCTTATTTTTAAACGATTTATTCTTTTGTTTAAATCTCCTATTTCATATTATTGTTTTCGGCAAGATTCTTGGAAGTTATTTCATCTTACTCATATTCGAGAATATCATGATCATTTAAATATCATTTTGACATGATCTAAGTGATTGTTTACCATTATCAACACGATCATTTACCATGACCAACGCAATCGTTTAAATTTGAAGTCATTTTTCTATCGTTAAAAAGAACTACACGATCATGTATTATGACCTGAACGATCGTAGATCATTCATTTAGATTGTAGTACACGATCGTTTAGAAGAAGATTACTCACATGCGCGTGTGACTGATTAATCGCGTGTTGATTAAGATATTTTTTGTATTTTCCATTGTAGGTCTGTAGGCTTTTTCCATTTTTAAAATTGTTTTATAAAATGTAAATATTTTACTGGTTTGTTATATTTTTTAAAAACAACCCTTAATATAATATAATTAATAATTAATTCATTGCAATTTAATTAATTACATTTAAATTGTATGTAATGAATTACATTTATAGTTTTAATTCAATTTATTTAACTAAATCAAATATAATTAATTTGAATTAAATCAAACAATTAATAAAATTTTAAATTAATTAAAATTTTAAATTAATTATTTATTAAATTAAATATCTTGATTTCATCAAGATTTAAATCATAATCAAATACATTTCTCTCTCATATAATCTATAGTTTTAAAATGTATCATATATGTATTAATTTTAGTTTATGATTTTAATATAAATCTAATTCACATTATATTAATATTTTTACTTATTCAAATATCTTAATATTTACATAAATTAATTTTTTAATTAAATTCAAAATTAAATTTATATTATAAAAATTAATTCAAATATAAATTTTAGATTATAATGTATCACCAAACATTATATTATTTCCCTAAATAATTTTAAAAAATTTAAATTGATTCCTATATATATAATAATCTAATTACCCTTTACGAGCTAGGAAGAAGACCTAATGGATTTACAGATCAAAATCTACAACGATATGAGATTAATTGGATAAACTCATTATCCACATTAATCAATATTTGTTAGTTGTGTGTATAGTCCACTAAAAATTCACAAGTGAACTCTTCTTCCTGTAGATATACTTTTGTGTACACAATTATAGACCAATAACAACAAGTTAGTCTGTAACACCAAGTGAGTTAAATTATCGTTTTACTCTTAGGTTACTTCTTAGTCTTTAAATATCAAGATCCTCTAATAAACAATCTGATTATGGTCCAACAAATAAATTAAATAAAAATCACTCTCATGCCATAGACAGGTATGCCCCTTTGTTCAAGTCTAGAGGACACCATTTTAGAGAATACACATATCTACTTACCCTAAAGTCGAGAATGAATGAATTATTTCATCTTATGTAATTATGTTTCTAACTTTTCACTCGATCTTGTCTCCAAAATGGAAGACTTATATAATCAACAATCTGGCCACTCTCTCACCATACAAACCAAAAACAACCTCTCTCGAACATGAGTTCATAATACACTACTTGGGATTAAGACTAAGTTGCATAGGTCATCCTATCGAAACAGAAATCTAACTAGTCGACAAAGTTACATCTAGTAGTTACTATTTTATGGTCTAGTCTTATGCAAACTCATTGCTGGCACTACAAGAAATATCAGTTACGATAGCATAAAAAAACACTATTATTGATTTTTGATAGCATTTTCGAAATGCTGTCGTAGCCGATGAAATTAAAAGTCTATGACTTTCCATAGCGTTTTAACAATGCTATGTAAAACGCTATAATATATCTCTATTAATAGCACATATGTGATGCTATAAATGCTTTTATAACATAAAAAAATGTTATTAAAAATTGAATAGTATTTTTATTGCGTTGGAAAAATTGTTATTAAAATGTTCCAATAGCGTTTTCAATAACATTGAAAAATGTCATAAAAGACATTTTATAGCATTTTTTATTGCATTCGAAAAGCGTTATCAAAACGTTTCAATAGCTATTTTAATAACAATGAAAAAACTCTATCAAAATATTTCAATAGCGTTTTAATAACCTTAAAAAATGTTATAAAAGGCTTTTTGTAGCGTTTTTTATTGCGTTCGAAAAAGTGTTATCAAAACCATTCAAAACATTCTCTGTCACGAGTAATATCAAAGTGTAAGCAAGTTCGAAACTCAAAATTAGTTTTAAAAACTCATTTTTGTTATCAAAGTTTAATGATGATTAAGAATTGAAAGGTTAGTCAGCTTTAAGAAATATGAATATATGAAAATAATGGGAACAAGAACATCACGCAACAAAATTTACTTTGAATAAGCTTAAACAACACTGCTTTATATGCTAATGGCCAAAACCAGAAACTAAGAAACAATTTAACTCCATAAGTTTGGTATCGAAAATTTAGAAGCATACTCAGAAAATTGTACTATTCAAGAAGTTTAAAGATCAAACAAAAATAAGACTGACAAAACAAGACAAAAGTTCAAAGAGGAAAAATTTCTAATAGCCACCCTTTAGACTATTAACCACGTCGTATGGAATGGGAGTCACAGTCTCCATTAAAGCACCTTCAACCATGAATCCTTGTTTGGGGCCTTCTAGTTGCCTCTTGGTGCAGATGACTGGGCTTCGGCTTTCAACTCGTTATTCTTCACCTTCCTCAAGTGAAATTCCTTGGTGCATCGAGAAGGTTGCACGTGCTCAACTGACATGAATTCTCTTCTTAATAATTCTGCTCTCAACCTGCAAAATCCATTATGAACATCACAAGTTTAATAAGAAAAGAGTCCAAATCATAATGGAACTTTCTCTCATCAGATTCCAAAACCATCAAGCTAACAAAGTTTAATAAGAAAAACGAAGTTCCACACATACAGATGTCTTTAACAAAATCATCAAAGTTTATTATTTTCTTTCTTATTTTTATTATAATATTCAACACTATCATTTTTCTGCACTAAAATTAACACAAAATGTGACAACTAATTATAATTAACTTTGGTACTAAGAATAATAACAATATAGTTATATATGTGTGTATGTATATATTATCACCTCCTCAACAGACAACTCAGCAGGAAAATAAAAAAATTATCATTGAGATCAAAGAAACCATAGCCAACAGTCACAGTGGTTGAAAACTATATGAGATATCATGGGTTACTCTATCTTCAAAGAACTAACATAATGATAAAACTCAATGATTATCACACTGCACAAATTGCACCTCAAACCTTACAAATCTCACACATCAAAACATGAAATAACATAAAGACAGATAGCAAAATTCATAGTAACTAAAATAGATGGGTTTCCCTAACAGAAAGATATCATGGATATAAAAGAGGTAGTGCATGAACAAACCTTTTATTTCCCTAATACTTTGCTGATATAATACATATGATACCTATCAAAATCCAGAGCCTACAAATTTATGAAGGAAACTAACAGGGGTGGTTAATCACCTTACACTTCAACTTGTAGAGAACGTCCAGCTCAAGAGCAGCAGGCTGTTTATCCAAAATTTCTCTGACACTTTCTATGCAAGACTAATAGATCACAAGTGAAGCATATTAGAACACAAAAAGAAACACTTCATGAAACTAACAACAAGATATAAGTAACTATAATTATTTTGGAACATTTGTAAAATTGACAAAGAATTAGGATGTTACCTCATAAGTCTCTTAAGCAACCAATTTGAATCTCCTGCACATCACAAAAATGCTCCATAAATTAGAAAACCATGCAAGTGCTGCACATTTTGCATAAGTACAAACAGTGAAGGATATACCCATTGCACTTGTCTTAAAAAGGTCTTTATCATGGGATTTCCAAGTTCAAATTCTAGTGACTTCAATATTTCAGCCTCCATCTCAACCACCTTCAGAATCAATAAATACAAAC
>JBBPDI010000025.1:2062403-2091320 GCA_037974545.1 Cucumis variabilis | reverse complement strand
TAATGAGATTTTTAGACTTACAAAATATACATACCTTTCTCAGAAATTGGTGATTTTGATTGATTTGTATAAAGTCACCTTTTTTAGCTCCATGTGGGGTTTGAGCGTATGAAAATCCAGAGTACACGACCGAATCTATGAATAGTATACTAGTGTTCTGCTATCCAAATCACCACCAAAGTAGAAATATGCACAAGCTAAGAGAAATCAATAGATACATCGAGAGATTCTAATTAGGTTGTCATGATCGACCACCAAAGTTAGTGTTAAATAGCAAATAATGAGATACCAAACAAAGAAAAAAAAAAGTCTTACTATTGAAGATTAAAATCCTAATAAATAATTTTTTTACCTTAGTCCATGTATGAGGATTTAAGATTATCTGAGGTACGCTCCCACTGTATGGCTCTTCCTTGAAATTTAGAGGACCTTCAAACAAATACTAACAACATATTACAATTATCACAATAATAATGCAGCCTTTATATATATATATATATCTTGCCGATATGTCTAGCATTAGCAATTTAGTTCCATTACTTCATACTTTTTTAATGATTTACTACCAAATATCTATAACTTATTTTTTAAAATTTACATCTCTTTAATTTTTTTTTTAATAATATATGATGGATTAGTAGATGCTCTTGGAGATCTCCATTAGGTGGAACATCTCATTAGCATCATCATCATTCACGTTTCATTAATAATAAGAAAGTACAATACATGGAACATCTCATTAGCATCATCATCATTCCCGTTTCATTAATAATAAAAAAGTACAATACATGAAAGCAAGAGAAGAGAAACAAAAAGAGATTCTCATACAATCAACAAAAAGCATTTAGATTTAAAACATAATGGTGGTTCTAGCTGGTAAAGAGTGGGGATTTGCTAGTCCAAAGGCCCGTGAGTGTGCAAATGTCATGCTAAAGATCAATAAGATTTTCTCCTATCTTTGAAGATACATTTATTTCTCTCCAACCAAAAGACCAAAGAACAATGGAGATAGAGTTGAACTTTATAATGCCAAATCTTCTTTTTTGATTTGTTGAACAAAGCTCAGTACATAGGGATGGCAAGCTTTGATGTTGATTCTTCCAATTTAATCCAGATTTTTCAAGTTAAGAAAGGAAGATGAGGTCAATCTCTTCCCGAGTGCTTTTGACATAAGAAGCCCCAGTTTGGGTTTAGATAAATAGAAGGGAGCTTTCTTTGTAAGATGTCAATAGTTACTTGTACACCTATGGATGAGGAACCAAATAAAGAATCTTCATTTTTTAGGGATATGATGGACTTCCAAAGTTTGTTGAACAAATTTGAGCTGTTGTTAGTCTCATCCCTAGGGATCCTGGTAATGTATGTATCACACTACTACAAACCATAATATGTATCACACACATTAAAAATAACTTTGGAAGAAGGAATTCATCATAAGATAAATTATGATTAGAGCAATCTAATCATCCTATTATTTTTATTTCTTAACAACCCTCCTTTGAATAAAATATTCTTGTGAATTGAAAATAAACTAACGTTTTAGAATTATTTGGATAATCTCAAAACCTAAGCAAAAAGAAAGTTGGGGTGAGAAATGAAATATTAGTAAAAATGGATTGGGGTATTAACCATTTTCAAAGAAGAGTCCAGTTGAACCCGAGCAACCGGGGCCTCCTTCGAACCAACTCATTAGGGGATCCGTTTGGGGATTTCCTTGGGACTTCACAAAGTAATAAAATAATTCAACTTCATTTTTTTTTTGGAAAGGTATTGTAATATAAATGCTAGGGAGGGGATATGAACCCAGAACCTCCAGTCCACAGGTACATACAGGTGCCAGTTGAGCTAAGCTCTTGTTCGCAAATTTAGTTATCATTTTTTTGAAAGCAAAGACAATATTTTTTTTGAAAGAGCCTGAGGTCTTAACCTAAGCCTTGCAAAATCCTCCATAATCTCAATGAATATCTCTTCACAAAGAGCAAATGATGTAGCCAACTCATGGAATATTCCTATTCAAAGCCTCTTGGTACAATATTTGGGGATGCCTCTTGGTGGTAACCCCAAGTCAAAAGCTTTTTGGGAAAATATTGAAGGAAAAATCCACAAAAAAAACTAAGCAGTTGGAAGTACACCTACATATCCAAAGGCGGAAGACTCACTCTCATTAAGTCCTCCCTTATCAATCTCCCACTTTATCAATTATCATGCTTCAAGACCGCTTCTTCTGTTTACAAAAATATTGAAACGCATTGGAGCAATTTCCTTTGAAAAGGATCGACAGAAAGCAAAGGATCCCATCTTATCAATTAGAAAATTTTCTCTCATCCACATGAAAAAGGAGGCTTAGGAATATACAACTTAAGACATAAATTTTGCCCTTCTTTGTAAATGGCTTTGGAGATTCCTCTCAGAACCAGACGCATTAGGAAGAAAAATTATTCAAGCTAAATATCACACCAAGCGTTTTGGCTTCATTCCCACAAAAAGCAAAAACTCTAGTTCAAAAGCCCCTTGGAGGGCAATTATAAAAAGCTTAGACTGGTTTGATGATCAATACAAATGGGATGTTAATAATGGAGAGTCTATCTCTTTTTGCATGGTAATGGGCATCCTCTTTAACTGTTATCTGCCCATTACCCCAAGTTATTCGCTCTTTGTCAATCATAAATTGCAACTGTCAAAGAACTTTGGGACTCATCAACCAATCAATGAGACATAAATCCTAGGAGACTTTTAAACGAGAGAGTATTCCAAATTTGGGAGGAAATCAAGCTTTGCTTACCAACTCCTTGTGAGAATAAAGGGATGGGTAAACCAATTTGGAAACTCCATAACGATGGACTTTTCGCTGTAGCTGCTTTCAAAAAAGCTATACATTCAAATTCCAATTTATCTCCTCCAGGATTCGATATACTCATTTTTTCAACCTGTGGCAGGCGTCCCTTTCAAAGAAATACAAATTCTTTATTTGGAGCATTATTCTTGGAGGAACTAACACTATGGATCTTCTTCAAAGAAGAAACCCGAGTTCCTGCCTCAATCTCCATTGGTGCGTTCTTTGTAAAAATAGATGCGAAGATGTTGACCATTTCTTTCTTAGGTGCAACATCTCCTCCTTCCTTTAAGATCGTCTCTCCAGGTTCACAAATCATGTCCTTCCTACTACTGACTTAAAATCCCTCTACCTTTGAGTTATGTGAGTTAAATAAGAATTGCACTAGAAATGTCATCCTCCTTTGCACAACCACGACTTTTCTTTGGAGCATCTGGCTGGAGAGAAATAACAGGATTTTCAATGACAAACAAAAATACTCTATTAACATAGGGAAAGATTGTTGTAATTTCATTGATTTGTGAAGTGGTAGGCATAAATTGTTCAAAAATTATAATACCAACACCATAGCTCTCGATTTTCGTGCTTTTCTGTAATCATTTTATACTTGGGGCTACTTATGCTCTCTCACCTTGTTTCCTCCTTAAAAGATGTATATTATAAGTGTATATGTGTAAATGTTGACTAAGAATAGAGACTTTAAAAAGAAATAGAAATGTAATATAAAATTAGGGTATTTGCAAAAATAGTAAAAAAAATTATGATAATAAGGCTTATGTCACTAAATTTTCTAAATTGCAAAAGTAGAAAATTTAAAAGCAAATAATCATCGATATATCTAATTACATGTTACATTTGTCATATTTGCAATATGCAAAAAAGAGGTGTTATGAACTATTTTTTTCTTAAAGAAAAATTGTCATCTGATGCAATTTCCCTATAAAATTTGGGTATGTATATCTCTAATCTAAGAAGTTTTGGCCTTTTCTAAAAGCTAAATGTCTATAGGTAATTCTTTGGTTTTCTTTTTTTGTTTTTAAAAGATTAAAAGGTTATAAAAGTAAAAACAATGTTTTAGAAATTGAATCTTTGAAAATTGGACAATTACAATTTACTCATAAGTATTATTTTTAAATACAAATGGAAGCTATCCTATATGGAATTTAAATACAAATGGAAGCTTCACTATTGTCTCGGTTAAAAATGCCATTCATGACAAGCCTCTAAGGGATTGTTGTTTGTCTCTGTGGTTTATTAATTTCTTTAGAAGTCTTCAATTCCAAAAAAAATGCAATTTCTTCGTTTGGTTCCTTCTCCACAAATGCATTAACACAACTAAAACTTTATAGAGAAGACTACTGATGTGGAACTTGAAACCTTCTTGGTGTGTGCTACGCAAAACAGGTGAAGAAGATAGAAACCATTTTTTCATCACTTGTCCTTTTTCTAAAGGTATTTGGGAAAAAGCTGGAGCTTTGATAAATCAATCTTTCAACTTTAAGAATTCTGCCTCTCTTTGCAAATATATCTGCAGATCTAAGCCCAAAACAAAGAAGCATGCTATCTTCTTTAACATTGTTGCTGTCACCCTTTGGTCTATTTAGAATGAAAGAAATAAGAGGATTTTCAAAGACGAAGAGAGATCGCCCTTTGTGTTATGGGCGAAGATATCCAAGCTTTATTAGATTTTTGGACCAGCCGCTCTCCTCTTTTAAGAAACTACTCGGCTAGTAGCATAACTTTAAATCTCAATGCTTTTTATTCGATTTTTGGGTCCCTTGGGCTTCTCTTTAGTCTCTTGTTGTATTCTTTGCTTCTTGTACTTAGCTCTTATTATTAATGAAGTAAAAATGATGAGGGCACCAAGGGAGGTGTCCACCTAGTGAATATGTCTTTGTGCACCTACTAAACATTGTATCTTTTTTTTAAAAAAAATAATATTACATTTTAAGAATAATTATGTCTATATTGGTATATTTGGTGTGTTTTGGGTGATTTTGTCATGACTAAAATCACTTTTATTTAAAATAATCATGTTTGGCAATAGAATATTCTACTGTCAAACATGCATGATTAATTTAGATAAAACTAATTATTGAAAATTTAAAAAAAGAAATCACTCTAAATTGCTTTTTGGAGTATCACTAACAAGTTATTCTTTTGGTGATTGTAAGGGAATCAACTCCAACATTTTTTTAAAATTATTAAAAATAAATTAAAAAATAGATATTTATTAAAATTTAAAATTTGACAATTATTGTTGGTCAACTTTCAATTACCCTTTTTTGTAACTGCTATTAGTAAACTTTTAACGATTGCTTTTAGACAGCAATCACCTACAAACTTCTAACCAATGATAGTTCGACGATCGACAGTCAACCTCTAATCATGTCTCTAATGACTATTAATTTTTCGATGATCACTGATAACCATTTTTTTTCGCAACTGCTACTAGCCAAACCTTTGATGACTACTTTTCGGAATCATCGTTGATCAATTTTCAACAACAATTTTTTTATGACAGTTGTCGAACAACTTCATGCAACCACTATCACCAACCTCAAATCAACATTTTCCAGTATCACCACCGAATAATTTTTTACAATCGCATTTTAGCAACTAATGTCAAACAACTTCCAATAAATTAGATATTTATTAAAAATAAATTAATAAAATTAGATATTTATTAGAACTTCTGGTGACCATATTTTTTACAACTGTTTTTATTAGGATATTTTGTCAAATATATTATTCTTTTTATTAAGAGATAAAGCAATATTATTAAACTACCAACTTTCGTATTATCTAGAAATGAGTTTTATCTACATAAAAGATCTTAGGGGAATATGTGTGATCTTAGGTGAGTGAGTGAGTGAGTTTGTGTGTGTGTGTGTGTGATGATCGATGGATGTGAGGATTAACAAAGAAATCAAGATTTAGAAGATCCGTACGAGCTCGTCTGATCAAGCCGTTCAAGGTGAACGTTTAATGACTATATCGTATTTAGCTTGTGTTGTGATGTGAATTTTGAGAAAATAAGAAATATATACGAACACAATTGAATTGAGGGATCAATTCATGAAGTCAGAAGGAGCCTGGACTAGTTCTAGAAGAGATTCCGTTTACCTCCAGGAGAAGCCTGAGTTTACTTTTAGTTATGGTTATAACTATTTTATGTAATTAGTGAGATAAGTTACAAATGATGAATCTCAATAATATTTTTTATTTGAGCAAAGAAGCTCTCCAGATGTAGGTCGTATTTGCCGAACTGAGTTACCAAAGTGCACTGTGTTATTTATCTTCTGTGTGCTTTAGTTACTCTTGTAGTTAAATACTTGTGATATAGCTAAAAGGTATTTAACCTTTTCACTTTTCAGTTTTCACTCAATTGTCGACAACTTTGTCTTGGTGACCATGATTGACCAACTTCAGCAACTTGCTGCCAACTTCTAATCACCACTTTTCAATGACCACCACGGGCAATCATGCCAACTATTTTTCAACCATTGTTGGTGGCCAACTTTTTAATAAAAATATTTTTACAACTAAAACATAATAATTCAAAGATATGTTAAGTATTTGAAAATCTTTTTTAAAAGTTTGAAACTAAATAAAAATTTGATGGTTAAGAAATAACTTTTACAAAATCACACTCCAAATATCACTTCCAAACCTACCCAATGTATTGCTTTGTACCACTTTACCTTTTGTTTGATATTTCTTTGTGAAAATAGTACAAATGTTTAAAGCTTGGCAGAGTCGTACAATTGGACCTCACCAGTCTCCTCAACCTCAATTAATAATACATGGGAAATGGAAAAGTCTTCCCAACAATAAATATAAAAGAATAGTTAATGAGATAAAGACGTACATTTAACTTTCCAATAAGTTAGAAGCAGCAATTACTTACCATTACATTTTTGTGCAACAACCCTTCCTATATAATTGAAAAGATCCATGATTCTGGCTAACTATCTTACTTGGGATTGGATATCAAAAGTTTGTAAATATATCCGTGTCTATAATTGATTTCTTCTACCTAATACTAATCGATAGGGCCTCGTTGGTAAGTACTTACAAGATCTTGTACATTGAAATCCCATGATTATGAAATTGAATCTATTATTATACTAGATATATATAACTTTGCAATAAGTTAGAAGTCTCCTAGTATAATATGTGCGGGCACCTCAACTATATTTATGAAACAATTGAATTATACCTTTCCATATATTTTGATATAAAAAAAAGTTGTAGGATCTTGATAGTGCAAATAACGTGTCATTGTACTTATGCTTAATTAATTCAAAATTGTTCTAGGATTTTATGTTACTATTAGACTATATGTAGGTTTGAGGGTATCAAGGGTAAAACCGAGCGTTCATGACAAAATGGAGCTAAAATAGGCGAACATGTGGCCAAATTGCATCGATGGTGATCAAAAGTCAAAGAAGTTGGTCATATTACTATTGTCGTGACACTAACAATGTTGCAACACAACGCTTCACAGTGTTATAATAAGAAATTTTAATCACAAATTTGGAAATTTATGAATGGAAGTTCATGTGTATTTCCCGTTGAATGAAAAAAGAAAACAAATTTTCAAATTTGATGATTAAATATCAATAAAAAGAATTTGATACGTTCGATCTTTTTGAACTAACAATTGGAACAATCATATCATACCACTGGCCAATGAAATTTAAAATTTAAAATCATTGATCTTCCAAATCTACTTAGATGTTACGAAATAAATTGGAATTTCTCAATTAAAAAAAATTGTAACTTCCAAAATAAAGAATTGGAACTTCAATTTAAATAATAATACTAATACTAATAAGAAAAAGAAAAAGAATTGTTTTAAACTTTCAAATTCATTATTTTCAAGTCACAAAGACCTTTAAGGTACACATTAACATGGAGTAAAACACATTATTTGCCCCTATTTCTTTTATAAAGCTTCTCCTACTATCCATCCATTGAGCATTATGCTGCTTTGGAACGGCGTGTATTCTGGTGTGTGCCCTCCACCCTGAAAATTTCATAAAACAAATAAACAAATCGATACAATCATCTTTCACCAATTGGAACACACAATAACCAATTTTTCACATTGAATTTTTTTTCTTACTTTAACAGTTGCAAATATCATGTTATTTGCAATATGTTGTTGTGTAGCTGTTAAACAAAATGAAATAAGCATTCATTAGAATAAATGGTAACTGTAGTAATTTTAATAAAAAAACAATTACCCAAGTACTTGATCATCCAAAGCAAACCAAGGTCTCCGCTCATCAACAATTGAATAATTTAGAGAATCCACCCATTGCTTAGTGTCTATGGTCGGAACTCTCATGTCAACACAAATAATAACAGAAAATACAAAATATCAATTTAATTTGGTAGAGTTATTGCATAGTACCTAAAAACCAAAGACCGATAACCTTTAAGACTCAGGTTTGCATGATGAGGAACAACACTCGAAATTTCATACTCATAATCATCAAGAACATAATCTTTCCCATTCTGTAATTGTACCCTGTTAAAAGAAAATATACAATAGTACACCTTCAGTGATATTATATCGATTAATACTTTGTATTGAACTCGATATAGGAAAAAAGCATCCTAAGTGAAAATCAATTGCAGGTACAGGACATCCTTAATCAACATATTCTTATAGTATCTTAAATCGTTGAATCATTATCGAAAAGCTTAAGATAATGGGTGTGTTAGTCTATATTTTTGTCAATTAAAATATTAGGATTATTAACAAACAAAATCTCTCTAAGATATAGGTGGTTGTTAAGGATTCCTTTAATAAAGGAATCTAAATTGAATCTTGGTAGGATGATATATATCGATCGTAATCTGATGTTTGCGTGTGTGTGTTTTACTGAAGAAAATATTTGAGTTCGTGGCTTGTAAAAAGCTGAGGAGAGCAAGACGTCATTCATCAGTTACACAGGTTCGTAATGTTTTAGCATAGTTGCTGATGAAGATATTGTGTACGTTATAAGCACAATGTGAAGAAAAGGAATATTGAGAGAGCACTTCGAGTTGAGAAATCAAGTCGATAATTCAGGAGAAGCCTGAGATTATCTCTACAAGATTCATGCGACATTCAGGGAGAGCCTGAAGAGTGTTATAGTTATTTCATTAACTAGTGTATTTGTGTAACTAGTGAAAATGGTTACTTATTATGAATCTTAATAATATTCCTAATCTGAGCTAAAAGCTCTCCAAATGTAGGCACATTTGCCGAACTAGGTTACCAAAGTGTTGTGTTATCTATGTTGTATCTTTAGTTAAACCTGTAGTTAAGTGCATGTTGTATAGCTAAAGGGTACTTAACAGTATCATTGTTTTCAATTGGTATCAGAGCGGGTTCGATACTTATGGATACACAGAGAGAAGGTACCCCAACTATGCGACCTCCAATTCTGGATGGAAAGAATTACTCATATTGGAAGACTCGTATGATATCATTTTTGAAATCTTTGGATTCAAAGGCTTGGAGAGCAGTAAAAGTGGGATGGACTCCTCCCATGATAACTGTAGATGGGAAATCTGTACCAAAACCGGAGGAAACATGGACAGAAGCAGAAGAATAGGTGTCACTGGGGAATTCTAAAGCACTGAATGCAATCTACAATGAAGTAGACTTGAATATATTCAAATTAATCAATTCATGTGTTACTGCACAAGATGCTTGGAAAAGACTCGAGGTAGCATTTGAAGGTACATTCAAAGTAAAGACATCCCGACTTCTACTACTGACCACCAAGTTTGAATCTCTGAAGATGATGGAGGAAGAGAACATAACTGAGTACAACATACGTGTCCTGGAGATTGCCAACGAATCATTTAACCTAGGAGAAGAAATACCTGAAGCTAAATTAGTCTGAAAGGTTCTTAGATCTCTTCCCAGAAGATTTGATATGAAATTTATCGCAATTGAAGAGTCCTATGATGTTTCTACACTATCTCTTGATGAACTGTTCGAGTCTCTTTTGACATTCGAAATTACTTTAGTTGATTGTGCAGACGATAAAGGTAAAGGAATTGCGTTTCAATCTGTTCAGGAAGATGAGCTTGTCGTAAAGGAGAAAATCTCTAATGAACAAATGAATGAGTCAATTGTCTTGCTTACGAAGCAAGTCTAAAATATAATGAAAAAGATGAACAACTCAAACAATTTTGGCTTTCATAATCGATCCTCAAGTAATTTTAAGCGACGAGAATTCGATCAGTCTAAACCCCAAGAATCTGAACGCTTACCTGGCAAAGATAGCAGATCATTCAAATGTCGAGAATGTGGAGGGTTCGGTCATTATCAGGCCGAGTGTGTAACTTTTCTAAGAAGGCAGAAGAAGAGTTTCGGAGCTACATTATCATATGAGGATTCAGAAGGGCCAGTCGAAGAAGAAGAATTTACTAATGCTTTTATCAACATTGTCTCAAACGGTGAAAGTGAGTATGAAGATCAGACGGAGGCTGACATAGATCACTTAGTTACTGGAAGTGTGTCATATAAGAAAATGAAGTCTTTATGGGAAGAGGATGCAGCAGATAGGGCAGTGCAAAGAGAAAATTCAAGAATTGATGACTGAAAATGAAAGACTGTTGTCAGTAATCTCAACTCGGAAGTAGAAACTCAGGGAGTCACAAGCAAATTATAGTCAGCTGGAAAAAACTGTAAATATGTTAAATTCTGGTACTGAAAGTCTTGATCACATATTGACTTTGGGAAAAACTGGTTGTAGTAAGGAAGGCATCAGATACAGTGGGTCGGTTAATCAGAAGAAGCTTGATACCAAGACTGTGTTTGTCCTGGCTAGATCAAGTATAACCAGAGAGGTGAGGGATTCTCAAAGAAGTAGTAGATGTGGTACATTCACAAAACCATGGATTTGTTACTTCTGTGAAAAGAAAGGACACATTAAACCCTACTATTATGGAATGATGAACAATAGTAATTATAAATGGAGAATTAAAAAACAACAGTAGAGAGGTAATATTGCTTTTACATCTGTGCAAATATCTCAAAAAGACTGATTTTTTAACAGTGGATGTTCCAGGCATATGACAGAAAATCACACCTATTTCACTAACTACGTTTGAAATTTGGAGATGGAGCCAAGGGCAGAATCCTTGCCAAGGGTGATGTGGCTGGACAACATCTTCCTAGTTTGAAAGATGTGCGATATGTTGAAGGGCTCACAACAAATTGGATAAGCATAAGTCAACTTTGTGATCAGGGTTTTTCGGTGAATTTCAGCAAAGATTATTGTGTTGTGTCAAACGTATCCAGCAAAGAAGTCATGCAAGGTATCAGACAGACAGATAACTGTTATCACTAGTGTTCTACTCAACCTGAAGTCTGTCAAGTCTCAAGGGATGAACAAACGCAGCTGTGGCATAAAAAATTGGGTCATGTTAGCCTGAGTTCTTTTGATAAAGTGCTCAAACATGACGCTATTATAGGCCTGCCAGCATTGAATGTTAAAGGACAACTGTTCTGTGGAGATTGTCATCAGGGTAAACAAACTCGAGTATCGCACAAAAGCAGCAGAGGTTGTTATACTAACCGAGTACTTGAGTTACTTCATGTTGATCTCATGGGGCCAATGCAAACAGATAGTTTAGGCAAAAAGAAGTATGTGTTAGTGTGTGTGGATGACTATTCTCGATTCACATGGATCCGGTTCTTGAGAAACAAGTCTGAAACAACAAAAATACTCATAAGACTGTGTCAAAATCTGCAACGAGAGCAAGGAGTGAATATTATACAGATTTAGAGTGATCATGGCAAAGAGTTTGAAAATTCTGAAATGGATGGTTTTTGCGAAAGCGAAGGCATTAGTCACGAATTTTCAGCCCCGTTAACTCCTCAACATAATGGAGTTGTTGAAAGAAAAAATCATACCCTTCAAGAGATGGCTCGAGTAATGCTACATGCTAAGAAACTTCCATTGAGCTTATGGGCTGAAGCAATGCATACAACATGTCATATTCACAATAGAGTAACAATACGGACTGGATCCACAGTAACACTGTATGAGCTATGGAAGGAAGAAAATCCAATGTGAAGTACTTTCATATTTTTGGAAGCATCTGTTATATTCTGGCTGATCGTGAATATCATAGAAAACTTGACGCTAAATCAGACCAAGAAATTTTTTTGGGATATTCACCAAACAATCGAACCAGGACTGTTATGGAAACAATGAACATTGTGGTGAACGATAATGACAAGGAGATAGAAGTATCCTCTGAAGTTTGAGATGAGGAGGATACTACATACACACAGACAGATAATATGTAAACTGGGTCCGCGAGTGAACCTGATGCTAATAATGGTGCTATGACTGGTGAAACTACTGAGGTCACTACGGATAATACTCCAGATGATTCTGATGAGTCCCTAAGCCACCAGATACAACCCTCCTCTAGAGTGGTAAAAAATCATCCGGTCAGTGGAATTATTGGAGATATCCAAAGTGATGTATTGACCAGGAAAAAGGATAGGATCGATTATGCAAAGTTAATAGCTAATGTTTGCTATACATCCTCCATTGAACCAGGATTAGTATCTGAGGCACTTGAAGATAAGTTCTGAATTGATGTCATGCAAGAAGAATTACTCAAGTTTCAACGACTCAATGTATGGAAGTTAGTTTCCAAGCCACCAAATGTGAATGTCATTGGGACAAAATGGATATTTAAGAATAAAACAGATGAGAATGGTCGTATAACTCGCAACAAGGCTCGATTAGTGGCACAAGGATATTCTCAGATTGAAGGTGTTGATTTTGATGAAACTTTTGCTCCTGTAGCTAGACTTGAAGCCTTTCGATTATTGCTTAGCATTGCTTGTGTTCAAAAAATCAAGTTGTATCAAATGGATGTTAAGAGTGCCTTCTTAAATGGGTACTTAAATGAGGACGTATATGTGTCTTAACCTAAGGGTTTTGTTGATCCTGATTTTTCGCAGCATGTGTATAGATTGAATAAAGCACTATATGGACTAAAACAAGCTCCTCGAGCTTGGTATAAAAGGCTTCCAGAGTATCTTTTGAATCGTGGCTATGTTTGGAGCGGGGCAGATAGAACTCTCTTCATACAGCGTCATGATCAGAATGTTATTGTTGCTCAGATTTATGTTAATGACATAATTTTTGGAGGATTTCCTTCTGCAAGTGTGGATAGTTTTGTCAAGGTCATGCAATCAGAATTTGAAATGACTATGGTTGGAGAATTGTCGTTTTTTCTTGGATTACAAATCAAACAAGAAACAAATGACATTTTTATTTCTCAGACTAAGTATGCACAGACTATGATTAAAAAGTTTGGTCTTAAACACTTTCAAGCTAAACTTACCCCAGCAGCAACTCACACCAAACTAACCAAAGCTTGTGAGACTGATATAGTAGATCAGAAGATATACAGAAATATGATTGATAGTTTATTATATCTTACAACCAGTCGACCTAACATTACTTATGTTGTTGGTATGTGTGCTCGTTTTCAAGCATCTCCTCGACACTCACATTTGCAAGCTGCTAAACGAATCATAAAGTACATTCGTGGTACAACTGATTATGGTTTGTATTACTCGTTTGATACAAACACTTCTCTTGTAGGCTACTGTGATACTGACTGGGCAGGATGTGTGGATGACAAAAAATCCACGTCTAGAGGGTGTTTTTTCTTGGAAAATAATCTCATCTCATCGTTTAGTAAAAAAAAAAACTCAGTGTCTCTCTCCACAGCTGAGGCAGAATACATAGCAACTGAGAGTGCTTGTGCTTAGCACATATGGATGAAGCAAATGTTATGGGAATATGGGTTCACACAGGATACCATGATGTTGTACTATGATAATATGAGTGCCATTGATATCTCAAAAAATTCAGTACAACATAGTCGCACTAAGCATATAGATATACGTCACCATTTTATTCGGGAGTTGGTAGATGAAAGAGTTATCTCCCTCCAACATGTGCGTTCTACTCTTTAAATAGCAGATATATTTACTAAGCCTCTGGATTCCAAGTCCTTCGAACATTTGAAAGCTGAGTTGGGAGTGTGCAGGCTTTCTAAATAAAAAGTTAATTTGCAATTCAACTAGGGCCTAGAGGTGATACCCGGTGTGAGGCCCAAAAATTGAATTAACTGAGGTAGGCCGATCTCATTAAATTTTGGTTTGTATTTTATTGGTGTTTATGGCAGGAGTTCTCGTGTCAGTGTGATACCCAAGAAGTTTGAGCGTTGCACCACTTCGTGCCGTTTAACTATCAAGAAGATTCCTCTGGTTTTTGGGGGATTACACCTGATCAGTCAATAATGGTGAGCACACAACAGAGCTATTATGAGAAAGCTTCTGCATCTGACGCATCTGTTCGTACCAACATGCACAGAGTTCAAATGAGAGGGATGAGGATTAAGAGTGTGTCGGCTCGTCGTCCATATGCACGTCTTACTGATCGAGGTAAGATTCCACTTACAATCAGTTCTGATAGTGGATCGTCTCACCATGACAAACCCATGGCCATGGCTTCGAGCTCGTCATTAAAGTCTGATTCCCAGGATAATGTGCCCTTGGCCGAGTTATTGCGGGCCAAGTCTAGGCCTAATTCAAATGTGAAACCATCCCCTTCTTCGTGTCCTGGTGTGACCTCCTCTTAAATACCTACTCCAGGTCCAAGTCAGAACCCCCTTCGTGCTCAGTTGTCAGAATCATCTATTGGGACTTCGATGTATGCTCCAAGTCTTCATTCCTCTACTTCTACATCTACTCAAGGTGATCCTGCTTCCTCTCCTTCCACTCTTGTGCCTGATCCTGTTTCTGAGCCTGCTCCATTTGTGCCATCACCTGTCTCCCCAGCTAAATCTGTATCCCCTCCACCACCATCTAAGGATACTGAACCTCGAGGAGTTACAATTAAAATAGGGTGATGTCGTCTCCCACGCAATGTTCCTTCTGTACCTATTGATGGTATTTCTTTCCATCACGAGGAGAATGCACAACGATGGAAATATGTAGTCCAGAGGCGTATGGCATATGAAGTTAACATCTCATATCAACATCAGTCTTTCAGTGTTGTTATGGGATTAATATCTCAGGCTGGGCTATCACGTACCATCATGGATGTAGGGCCCTTCTATCCTCGGTTAATCAGGGAAGTGATTGCAAATCTTCCATCGGATTTTGATGATCCCAGCAGTTTTGACTATCAAGTTGTTCATGTTCGTGGTCATCGGATTGTGCTTTCACCTACTGTGATCAATCAGTTTCTTGGTCGACCTACCACTCAAGTTTCTCCTCCATCTGTCTCCACTTTGAGCACCCTGGCTTCTGCGCTCACGGGTGGTTCTTTAACTGTTTGGCCTGCTACTGAAATTCCTGCTGCTGCTCTAAGTGTCAAGTATGCCATTTTGCACAAAATTGGCATTGCTAATTGGTTTCCATTCTCACATGCTTCAAGTGTCTCGGTTCCTTTGGCCACATTTTTGTTTCAAATTGGGACTGGGGAAGTGGTTGATGTTGGCCTCTTCTTATATAATCAGTTGCTTCGTCATGTGGGTACATTTGGCATCAAGATTCCCATTGCATTGCCACGATTTTTCTCGGGTCTCTTTCTTCATTTACACCTTGATATCCTTGGGCCCTTGGATGCTCTTGGCCCTCGTCCACGAACTATATCTCTCAGCTACCAACTATTTCAAGGGTCTCATGTGGCAGATATTGGGGTGGTTGATTGTCCTGCTAGTGTTGGGTCATCGCTATCTACTCGTGCTGGATCATCTGGGCCCTCTGACATATATCGATCCGACGTCACTCGAGTTGTGACATCTCTTGAAGCTGAATCTCGAGCGTTGGGCTCGTCAATCTCTTTGTTGAAGGAACGTAAAACAAAGATTGACACACTTATTCGCTATCTACTGCCAGTGTCATCTGCTTCGCCTGCTCCATGATTCTGTTTCATTCTTTTTGTGTTCAACAAGGGGAGTATGTTTTCAGGGTGGAAAGTAAATTTAACTTCATATGATCACTTAACATCTATTACCTTATATATATGAAGTGCTTTTTGAACTCGATCATCATTAGCCCGATAATAACCGAGATTGTATTTATAGTCCTACAGGTTACGACAACATGATTCAAGAAAGGTTCCAAAGAAAAAAAGGAAAAAAAAAAAAGAAGAGTTAGAGAAGAAGGAAATTTAGAGACACCGGTGTCCCAATTTTGAGATAGCTTGAGTAATCGGTGGAACAATCAAACCAGAATATGAGAGCCCACCAACATAAAAGGGATTAGATATAAATCCAAGATGAGCTTATACGTACAAATTCAAATTATTATTTCAATTTATTTCCTTCAATGAACATTGGAAACGCTTTTAGACTTAAAAAACCAGGCATGCATACATATACATATACATATACATATATACATATATATATATATAATTGGTGATTCTGATTGATTTGTATAAAGTCCCCCTTTTTTAGTTCCATGTGGGGTTCGAGCAAATGAAAATTCAGAGTACACAACCACATCTATGAATAGTATACTAGTGTTCTACAATCCAAATCACCACTAAAGTTAGAAGAAAAGAAATCAATTGATACATCGAGAGATATCCTAATTAGGTTGTCATCTACCACCAAAGTTAGGGTTAAATAACAAATAATGAGATACTAGGATTAAAATCTTACGATTACCTTAGTCCATGTATGAGGATTTAAGATTATCTGAGGTAGGCTTCCATTGTATGGCTCTACCTTGAGATCGAGAGGACCTTCAAACAAATACTAACGACATATTAATTTCAATTATCATAATAATAATTCAGTCTATATATTGACAATATGTCTACCATAATTAGCAATTTAGTTTCATTACTTCATACTTTTTTAATGATCAGTACCAAATATCTATAACTTATTTTTTAAAATTTATCTCTTTAATTTTTTCTAATAAGATAAGATGGGTCATTAACAGTTACATCGGACATCTCCATTAGATAGACACCACCCTTAATATCCTCATCATCTATGATTCATTAATATCAAAAAAAATAGTAGATGAAAGTAAGGAGAAGAGAAACAAAAGGGACTAGAGATAAGACTCATACAATCAAACAAAAGCATTTAGATTTAAAGCAATGGTGCTAGGGCTATAGTTGGCCAAAGAGTGGAGATTTGCTAGTCCAAAGACCCGTGAGAATGCAAATGTCTTCCCCCTATCTTTGAAGACACCGTTATTTTTCTCCAACCAAATAGACTAGAGAACGGAGGAGATAGAGTTGAACTTTATAATACCAAATCTGATTTTTCGATTAGTTGAACAAAGCTCAGTACATAGGGATGGCAAGGTTTGATGCAGATTCTTCCAATTTAATCCATATTTTTCAAGTTGTACAGCAAGAAAGAAAGATATGGTCAATCTCCTCTAAATGCGTTTAACATAAGAAACACCAGTTAGGGTTTAGATAAATAGAAGGGAGCTTTCTTTGGTTAAGATGTTAGTAGTACTTATACACCTATGGATGAGGGACCAAATAAAAGAATTTGCGCTTTTTTAGGGATATGGACATTCAAAGTTTGTTGAACAAATTTGAGTTGTGGTTAGTCTCATCCCAAGGATTCTGGTACTGTATGTATCACTACTATATACCATATTTATATGTATCACACACATTAAAAATAACTTCGGAAGTTTCTAAAAGGAATTCATCATATAATAAATTATGATTAGATCATTTGGTGCAAATACTTCTAAATATATATCAATCAATTAAAACCATCTAATCCTCCTATTATTTTTATTTCTTAACAACTCTCTCTTTGAATAAAATATTCTCGTGAATTGAAAATAATTTAGGCCTTTTAGAATTATTTTGATAATCTCAAAACCTAAGCAAAAAGAGTTGGGGTGAGAAATGAAATATTCGTACAAATGGATTAGAGTTATTAACTAAATTTCAATGAAGAGTCCAGTGAAACCCGAGCAACCGGGGCCTCCATCGAACCAACTCATTGGGGACTCGTCTGGGGATTTCCTTGGGACTTCACAAAATAATAAAATAATTCAACTTCTTGAAATTTTTTGCAAAATATAACAAAACAGATCTCTCCATGTTTTCAACGGGTGATGAGATTTTGATAACCCTCGTTATCAACCATGCTTTAGAAGAGGTATATATGGTTAAGTATTAAAAGTTGGTTGGTTTTGTTTTTCAAAAGCATAAAATAAAACAAAGAATGAGAGAAAAGAGTAAGTGTAAAACAAACCCAGTTTCGAGTTCAAACGGAAGAGGACCTGAGAACCCAGGAAGATGCTTAACTGACCGAAATGAGACGCCCGCGGAGGAGGAGGGAAGCTGAAAAAGAAGAAGAAGAAAGAAGAAAATCGCGGACCTGAAAAGGAGAGTGGCCATGGGTGATGGATCCATTTCTGCCTATGTTACGTGGATCAATGTTGGAGATGGAAATTGACATAGAGAAATTAGAGTAATTAGATGAAGAATGATGTTGGTAAGTTTGAGCCTATTAATTAAGACACAATGAATGTTCTCTGTCTGTCTTTTTTGTACAACATTGTCATCAAACACACACACACACAAAGGCACCAATTAGTTGAGCTTCCTTTAGGTCTTCGGTGCCACGTGCCTGAAAAAATCCTAGTATTACTATGGTATCCAATTCTTTTCATTATGATTTTAAATGTTACTAATTAATAATTTAAGCTTGTTGATGACTTAAAAGATAATATCAAAGCATGAGGTTAAATTTCTCTTCATCTATTAGTTTCAACTTTTATATTGAATTGATGAACTAAGTTTTGGTAACCATTTGTTTTTTATTTTTATTTTTGTTAAAATTGAACTTATTACTATTTAATACTAATTTTGAATTATTTTTGTAACTATGCATGGGGTAATTAAATGAATAAAAAGAAGTCAAGAGAGGACCTACTAAGTACTAACAAACCTGAAGGCATGTACAACTAGGAAACCACATGCTTATTTCCTATTTACATTAATTTTTTTTCACATGTTATAAATTATCTCGTGATAAAAAGATAATCTACGTATATGAGAAAGTTAAGAGTACTTAATTAGAAGATCATCATGTTAAACATTTTCGTGTACGGAACCAATTCACAGGTTGAGTATTAGTTGAGCATCCTTTCAGGTTCATCTTGTGTCAATTAGAGTATATATATTATGGAAATTTCGAATTTATCTCATGAGAACTGTTGAATGAAACTTTGATCATGATTTTGCTTAGACTGTTTTTGACCATTTTAAGTTATCATTATTTTTTTTAAAGCAAAGACAATATTTGAATGTATATTATAAGTGCCTGTGTAAAAATGTTGACCAAAGAAAAGAGATTTTAAAAAGAAATGGAAATGTAATTACAATGTAATATAAAATTTGGAAATGTATATATATTTCCCGCCAACCTTATATCAACGTAGTTTTCCAACATCACCACCGATTAATTTTTTTACAATAGGCATTTCAACAAGACCATTTTGAACAACTTCCAATAAATTAGATATTTATTAAAAGTAAATTAATAAAATTAGATATTTATTAGAACTTCAAGCAACCATATTTCTGACAACCATTTTCACTCAACTGTCGACGATCGTGTTTCAATGACCATTATTGACCAACTTCAACAACCACTGTTGTCAACCTCTAATCACCACCACTATTCAGTGACCACCATCAACCATCGTTTCCAACAGCTGCTTTTCAACCACGGTCGGTGGACAACTTTTTAATAAAAATATTTTTTAAAAAAAAAACAAATTAATAAGAAAAATATATGTATTATAATTGATTGGTTAAATAATTTTCAGATATAAAATATGATTTTAAAATCAAATTTTGTAACCAAACATAATAATCTAAAATCACTTTTAAATATTTAAAAATTATTTTTAAAAATTTGGAACCAAAGGAAAATTTAATTGTTAAAAAAATAGCTTTTACAAAACCAGCTATATATAAATCTATTCTTCTAAAATCACTCTCATGCATATCTATGAATTGATTTCTCCCACTTTTCTTATCTACCTTTGTGAAAGGACAAATATTGTTTAAAGCTTGTTGGCAGAGTCCTACAATTGGACCTCACCAATCTCCTCAACCTTAATTAAT
This sequence comes from Cucumis variabilis, assembly GCA_037974545.1. NCBI lineage: Eukaryota > Viridiplantae > Streptophyta > Magnoliopsida > Cucurbitales > Cucurbitaceae > Cucumis > Cucumis variabilis. The sequence goes on along the minus strand of JBBPDI010000025.1, from coordinate 2,071,301 downwards.
AATACACTGGAAAGTTTTGCCAACAATAAATGCAAATAATAGCTAATGAAGTTGCAATTACTTACAAGTACATTTTGTGCAGCCTAGTTCTCTCTCGAATCAACAGATTTTTTTTCAACTATCATTGGAAGCAAGCTTTCGATTCTAATTTTTCTAGATCACTGATCATCACCCTATAGTTCTTGAATCGGCAGATATCAATTGTGGCCTCTCTCCCTTCAGAATTAATACCAATTTTTTGAAAGATGTTGATTTTAAAAGAAATTTAGATATCTAGTGGATTAATGTAAAGTTGGATGGTCATCCAGAATTCACTTTTATTTAGAGGCTCAAGGCTTTAGCTAAAAATATTAAGTCTTGGCAATTTGATAGAATGAACTCAATGGTCAAAGACAAAAATATGATCATAAAGTAAATTGATGCAATCGACGTGAAAGAAGAATCAAAGACCATGAATCCATAGGACAACCTAAGAAGATTGTCTCTCAAATCACATCTCTTGGAAATCTCTGTCAAGGAAGCTCAATGTTGGGCTCAAAGAGCAAAAAATTTATGGATCAAAGAAGGGGATGAAAACACCAGCTTCTAATGAAAGTTTTTGAGGATTTTCATTCAAAAAGGATCATAAACAAATCATTGCTCTGATCTAAAAAAAGAACGACAGCAACATGCCTAGAGATTTTAGGCCCATAAGCCTCATAACTTCCCTATACAAGATCATAGCTAAGACCTTCGCTAACAGACTGAAGCCCACTTTTCCAGAGTCAATTTCAGAGAATCAACTAGCTTTTGTTAAAAGTCGGCATATAACAGACATCATTCTTATGGCCAACGAAGCGGTTGACTTTTAAAGAGTTAGCAAAACAAATGGATTTGTTATAAAGCTGGACATTAAAAAGACCTTCAACGAGATAAATTGGAGTTTCATTAACTACATGCTTCGTGTAAAAAACTTCCCTCTCAAATGGAGAACATGGATTAAAGCTTGTATTAGCAATGTGGTTTACTCCATTCTCATCAATGGCAAGCCCCATAGGAGAATCCCAGCCGAAAGGGAAATCCGTCAAGGTGATCCCATTTCTCCCTTCATTTTCGTTCTTGTCATGGACTATCTAAGCAGATTATTATCTCATCTGGAGAAAAACAACTCGATAAAGGGAGTCAACTTCAACAATTGTTGTTTAACCCATATTCTTTTTGCGGATGATATCCTACTATTTTTCGAAGACAACGAAGATTCTCTGGCAAACTTGAAGATGGCTTTTAACTCTTTTTGAAAAAGCTTCTGAGCTAAACATTAATCTATCAAAGTCTACCACAAGTCCCATAAACATCTCGAATGACCGTGCTAGAGAAGTTGCTGACAATTGGGATATTCCTATTAATCACCTGTCGATTCTTTATCTTGGAGTCCCCCTATAAGGCAATCCAAAGTTGAGTTCCTTTTGGGAAAAGGTTAATATCAAAATCAACAAGAAGCTCAATAACTAGAACTACTCTCAGCTTTCGAAAGGAGGTAAACTTACCCTTATTAACTCATCTTTATCTAGTTTGCCAACATACCAGTTGTCTGTTTTCAAAGCTCCTATCGTTACTCAAAAAAAGATCGAAAAATACTGGAGAGATTTTCGGTGGAAAGGGTCTGGCATGACAAAAGGTTCCCACTTAATTAGTTGGGAGAAAATAACTTACTCCACAGATAAAAGGAGGTCTTAGGATATCAAAGATTCAGGGCACAAAATTTTCACTTCTTTCCAAATGGTTGTGGAGGTTTCATAACAAACCTTATGCTCTTTTGAGGAAAATCATTTCAGTCAAATACAAAGCAACCCTTATAGGAAAAATCTCAACTTTTGATAAGTTCAATACTGCCAAAGCCCCATGGAGGAGTATCGTAAAAGGTCTGGATTGGTTTGAAACAAACATCTTTTGGAAAATTAATAATGGAGAAAATATTTCTTTCTTGCATAACAAGTGGAGTAGGAGTGGTGCTCTTGCCATTGCTTTCCCAAGGCTATACGCTGTCTCTCAATCGAAAAACAGTTTGGTTAAAGAGATGTGGAATTCAGTTGAGAAGAATTGGGACTTAAAGCCTCATAGTCTGCTAAATGACAGAGAAATCTATCTCTGGAATCAAATCTCGTCAGAATTCCCTATTCTGAATGAAGACAAAGGTAGGTGTAAACCAAATTAGAACCTGGAAAATAACAAAGTCTTCACCACAGCTTCAGTGAAAAAGACTATTCAAATTTCCCCTTCCAATGGGAATAATGGAGTCGACACTCAGATTTTCAAAGCTCTTTGGAGTTTGCCAATTCCAAAGAAATGTAAATTTTTCCTATGGTCCATTCTCCATGAAGGTATCAACACAATAGAAATGCTTCAAAGAAGACAGTCAAAAACCTGCTTTAATCCAAATTGGTGCGTCATGTGCCACTCTCATTGCGAAACAAGTGGCCATTTATTAGTAAACTGTAGAGCAGCCAACTTTCTTTGGGAAACCTGAAGGTTCAAACCGGAATTCATCACTCGTTCAATGATCTAAAATCAATTATTACTTCCATACTGCATCAGAATTGCTCTACAAGAAGGAACATTATCAATACAAATGCAACTGTAGCTATCTTTTGGAGCATCTGGACAAAAAGAAATGGTAGAATATTTGCTAATAAACAAAGTAGTTTACTTAATCTGTGGGAATATAGCTATAATTACATAGGCCTGTGGTGTAGCCGCCACTACCTTTTTAAAGACTACTCTTCTAGTTCGTTAGCTCTTAACTTCTCTGCTCTTCTTATCTAAGAGCTTGGGCTACTCTCTAGCCCTTTGTACTGCCTTGAAGTTCTAATAAATTTGGTGTCGGGAGTTTCACACTCTTGACACTAGTTTCCCTCTCAAAAAAAAAAATAAACGATTTCTTGTCTGTTTCTAAAAGGTCATTTTAAAAAAATAAATAACTTGTGAGTTTTTAATTGAGATTTATCCTTTTATATAGACATGCCCTTGAGATGGTTGACTGTGGAGTATGATCCTCCGGCGGCATGGGCGGTGGAGATGAACCGAGAAAGGAGAAGGAGGAAAAGAGAGGATGGGAAAAGGACGGTGGCCAAGGCCTGGAAATGGAGCGGCGACGTCGGAGAAAAATATTGTTATTGAGGTACATTTTTCCAATGTTGGGCACCACATACATTTGGAATATTAACCAGCCAACCCAGCTGGAACTTAGAATTTAATCACAAAAAAAACGTAATTAATGAACATGAATCAAATAAATCAAAATTTAAAATTTTGTTTTTTTTTTTCTAAAACTTAAATCTCTCATTTCTCAAATCTCTTATTTGACTCTCCATCGTTTATTTTTATTTTCAAATTGAAATCTTGAATCGAATTAGAAAATATTCTTTAGTTATTTATTCTTTAGAGCGAATCCCCAACGCATCTGGATTTTTGTTTTTCAAACTGAAGACCAGAAACGTATTCTTTAAAACAAAAGAGCAAATATTTATGAGATGTATTTATGCTGCCTTAATAATTAGTTACTATTGGGTTAACGATGACCTAGTTTGAAAAGCACTTCACGTTCATGAGGTAGATGGATAGTGTTATTTATTTGATAATGAATATTGACGAGAAGATATGGTGCTGGTCATAAACATTGAAGCATGGAGATCTAAATAATTTTTCTATAGGTAAATTTTTTTCTTTTTCAAACTTATATAAAAAATTGCTAAAAATATTTTTTTAAAAAAAAAGTAAGGTATAATTTAAACTTAAAACCTTTTGATTTTCAAGTGTCGATTGAAATTAAACTAAGTACCCGTTACTAAAATTGGAGCATTAAAAACATAGGGATTAATAGTATTAAAATACTAAGGTAATAAATAAAAAGACCACTTGTAAAAAAGAACATTTAACAAAATATTTAGTCGAGTTTTATTGAGAATAAAGTTTGTTGATATTTTCTATTTTTAAAAATAAAATCACATATTTTAACAACTGCCATTAGAATTACAAAATGGGTTGGTTATTATTATTACAACTTCCTCTATTTTCTCAAGCTTTGTATTGAAAAAAAACTAATGGATTACCAAATGTTGCTTTAACTTTTTCTTTGGGTACAAGGTATATATCATATACCCGTGTACTTTTCATGAAATTGTAGGGAGATTATCACATTCCAAAATAAAAAAGTAATATGATTTTTGAAACATACGTCAAAAATAGGTTATATGTCAAACTATTGATAAAAATAGATGAATACTTTCATCTCATCTACTGGACGTCACAATTTCCATTTTTTTCTTATTTTATATATATTACGTTAAACTACAATTTATTCTTTTTCATTATTTATATATACTATATGTAGATCCCACATATTCTTGTTTTTCTCATATTATATATATATATAATTTTTCCTCCATTGCTCATTCATTAAATTCTTATAGACTAAAGCAAAGAACTATACTGGTTGAGAGCACAATAATACAAAGTCACAGTTTGATTCTTTTCAACCTTCTAATAGCCATCAGGACTACTTGGCTGGAGAGGAACAATAGAGTATTCAACAATAGTTGTACTCCAAGAAGCACGGATACTTCATATTAGAGCTGGTATCAGTGTCGAACACTTAGAGGACACAGATTCGTCCAGACACTACTATTTTGCTACGTGGAAGAAGCTCAAGCCCAAAGCCCATTTATTTATATGTTTTATAAATTTAATTATAATTAAGTGAAGCCCAACCCAAAGCCCACCAAACTAAGTTAACTAACTTTAATAAATAATCAAATATAAAGATTTTATTAGATACAATATATTTTCTTCCGTTCTCTTCCATGGAGGGCACGTCTCTTGGCTTTCACTTATGAGTATTGGACTCTTTATCTCCCGCTTTCATCTCAATTTTGTCTTCTATGTTTTGTCAAAACAATCAAAGTCCCTCTCACCGCTACTGTTTGCTGGAAATTTTTTCTATTCTTGCTCACAGTCACAGCTACTGCTTGTCGGCAACTCAACCAACTATCAAGTATGTTTTTTAGTTATATTTTATTAGTTTTATTTGTTTCTTCTAAAGATTTAATCTTTTTGAAAGTTTTAATCTTTTTGAAAGTTTTTTAATTTTTTTCTTAAAGTTCTAATCTTTTTGAAAGTTTTAATATTTTTCAAAGTTTTAATATTTTTAAACTATCAACCAAAGTTTTGTATATACACCATTGGAAAACTTCAAAATTCATTTTTTTTCTTTAAATGTTAGGAGTAACGAGTTCCATGAAAGCTAACAGTAGCACTGTTGAAGATGATTCCAAACCCCTATGGCAATGCAATTTTTGTCACGTTATAATAAAGAAGAGTTCATATACAAGAGTGAGAGCTCACTTGTTGAAGATAGTTGGTCAAGGAATTGGGTCATGTCTAAAGGTCACTTCTAAAGACATAGCGGATATGCAAAGGTTAGAGGATGAGGCAAAAACTCAAATGGAAAGAAAAGCTCCAAAAATATTCTGTTGCCAATGGCATCTTCATCCATATCAATTGGGGGAATGGATGTGACCAATTCAAATAAGTTTGAAATTGAGAACAAGAAAAGGAAGGGCAATACAAGTGCACTAGAAAAATCATTCAACGAGACATCACGGGACCAATTGGATGCACTTATTGCTCGAATGTTTTATTTTGAGGGCTTGCCATTTCATTTGGCGAGGAATCTCCATTTTATTAGTGCCTTTACTGATGCCGCAAACAATCCGTTCTCCGGATACAAGCCTCCAGAATATAATATGTTGAGGACTAGTCTACTGAAGGGATAAAAGCCCTATGGCAGCGGAAGAATTAAAGAACCATTACTCAATTTAATTGGGGATATTAAAATACCAGTACATTGACAAAATTTAGAATCAAAATTCTAAATAAAACTAAGCATGCTTTTAAAGATCTAGAGAACTTACTTTCGATGACGTCTCTGAATCTACAAATTAATCTCCAAATTAGAACACCACCTGTCGGAAACCTTCCTATCCTCTGGGATGAGATTGGTTTGTGGAAACCAAGTGGGATGGGAAAAGGTATAAAGATTTTTAGATAAACTCTTTTCTTTTATAACTCTCTTTCTTTCTTGGAATAGGAAAAGGAGTAGGAGAGAAGTACGAGATTTTTTTTATCAAATCTATTTGTCGTTTTTGAAAATTTTTCTAAATAAAAAGTAATTATAATAAAACCAAAGTAAAAAACAAATAAATTTATTGAAAAGAAAACAAAAATTGAAAACAAAAAGTTTATCCTCTTATTTTTATATATACTATAGATAATTCTTCAATAATTTAAACAAAATTTACCTTTCAATCATATTCATCTTTCTATATTAACAATTTAGATTTGAATTAGGAAGTTATTCTTTTTCTAATATTAATCAGTTTTTGTATAAGAATTTAAAAAGAAACAATTACAAAAAAAGTATTCAATTTCTCGATAACAATATAAGAATTAGGTTCAAAATATTTGTATATAAAGCAACATTTTAGAAAAAAAATTATAAATATATTAAAATTTATCAAAATAGAAATCTATATTTTATTATATTTATAATTATTTATAAATGTTATTGTATATTTAATTATTATTCCTAAGGTTGTGGTTGCCGTAATTCCATTGGACCAAGAAGCCCATCTAATAAAATAATTGCTTTCATTCATTTGGGCCAATGAGCCCAACAATTTTTTCTAATGAGATTGTAGCGGATTTTTACGTAAATAAAAAATTATTTTAAATATAACAAAAACTACTTTAAATATTTAAATATTTACAAAAATTGCGTATTTTCAAAATTCATTAATAATACGTCTATCAGTAACATTAATAAATATTTTATATATATTTACATATATTTTGTTATGAATTTTTCTTACTTTTATTTTTTATTCAAAACCAAATCAACGTATAATAGATTCTAATAGAATATATCACTCTAGTCGATATATATATATATATATATATATAAATAAATAACAAGTCTAACAAGACTTGTTCTTTAGTATCGTTATTTAAAAGAGACGCTCGTATTCCTAGATAGATTTAGATATTAATTTTGAAATACTATTTTATTACAAGATAGAAATTTCGAAGTTATTTAATCTAACTTATTATATTACTTTTTTTACTCAAGTTTGATATGTCACATCTGAAACCAACGAATGGGTTGCTCATTGTGCTTTGCTCAAAAAATTTAAATTACATGTCTCACTTGTACAAGAAAAATTAATTAGAAAACCATTATTGTCTTGGACATACTAGAAAAATTGGAATGCAAAATGAAATTCAACACAACCATAATCAAGTGTAAAGGTTATTAAAAAAGAGTGTTTAATAAACAATAGATTTTCAAATATAATTTGCAATAATTCCCCTTTCTCATAATGCTATGGTTTGACTTTCCTAGAAAAATTCAAGCACATCTAATAAGTTTTCTTTTTAATTATTTAACTTAGTTACTCAAAATGTTTTATTATAAATTTAAGAAATGTTTTTTTCTTCTAATTTATACAAAAAGAAATATAACTAAATTCATAATATTTACATACATGTATAAATTAAAATATTAGCAACCATAGAAAATTGAAAACAAATGTTTATAGTTTTTTATATGACCTTATAATAGGAGATGGAGTTAATTAAGAACATTGTGTAACAAATGAAGAAAAGAAAATCTATATCTATATCTATTTTTATTATTTATTTCTTTTTAAAATTTCAAGTGTATGATTATAAGGAGGACCCAATTTCCACCCTAACAAAAATAAATAGAGTTAGGTTGTTGTCAACGTTATGGTTTAAATACAAACTTGACTTTTTTTAAAAAAAAAATTTAATTCATGTTTTTTTTTTAGATATTTATTTTTGTTTTAATATTTTCAACTTCATATTTGTACTTTTTTAAATATTTATTTTAGTTCAAAATATTCCATTTCTTAAAGGAAAAAACTTGTGTGATGTTTTGGCAGCTCAAGCAATTATCCAATAAACTTATGTACTAAATAATATTTAAGAAAATGAATTGCTTTCTATTTTTATTTAGTGTGAAAAAAACGAGAGTATGATTAAGGTACAACCCTAAATTGCATCTAATAGTTACTATTTTAGAAAACACAGTAAGTAAAACAAAAAATTTTAAGTACAAGGAAGCAAATATTACAAGGATTATTCTTGTTATGGGTGGATAATTTTAAAATAAAGAGTAAACCCACAAAACGAATACGAGAAAGAAATTGAGCAAGCTACAGACTAAAGTGGGCATAAAAAAGGATTAACTAAGTTTTAAGTTAGAAAAACTCGATCATCCTTGACCAAGTATGAGACCGAGTCCAATCCTCTCTCTAAGATGAGCAAAACATATCATCGTCTGGCCTTGAAAAGAGAATGGTTTGTATTCAAAGCCCAAGCCAACCTTCTCAAGTTTCAACCTCAAACAAGGATGAGATCGAGGCCAACCTCAAAAGTTAAAAGAATTGGGTATGCCAAATGCAAAACCATAACCCATTTACCATAAAAAGACAACCTGATATGACTAGTAAATACAAATAAATTAAGAAAGTTCTTATGTTAGAATTTCTATATATACATATTCGTGACTTCTATGGAAATAAGTTCATTCTAATATTCAATCTCTCACACTTATAATACAAACATACTTTTCGACTTAGGCATCAATGTAACAATTATCAACTAGTGATGTAAGTATTTTACGTTCTTGTCTAAATTACAAATTTATCATTATGACCAACATTTGGCATCTAACAATTCTATACCCACGAGGTGAAAAGTATTTGAAAATCTAAAATTTTTAACAAAGAATCATTTCTATATTTGAAATTTGGAGGTATTTCACAAACAACTTAAAAAACG
>JBBPDI010000025.1:2021153-2036590 GCA_037974545.1 Cucumis variabilis | reverse complement strand
GGCTCATCAATGGCTTTGTTACAGCTTTCTTTGGATCGTTGGAACGATGCTCTTGTATTCGTATTGCAACGGCTGAGAACGATGGCGATGAGGGGAACGAAATCCCCTTGATTCCGAATGACGGAAATCTTCGACAGGACGGCACTGCAGCTGGCCGGAGAAAGGCTGGGAAAGGCAAGTAAATGCAATCTAATGAGTTGCTTGCTTTTGATGTTGTATAATCCAATTCCAAATCAAAAAAGCTCCTCTTTTTCTTTGGTAAGTGATATAAAGGAGTTTTCTGAATCTGAAATATTTACTACTTTTTTTTTTCCTTTTAATTTAGTTTTGTGGTGATGAAATCAACCAAATTACTTATAATATTTGTTCAGTGCTTTTAGAATCTATGAATCAAGAACTAAAATAAATTGCTTCAATCTCAATAAATTATTTGATTAACAATTCAAAGTTTTATCTTCTAATTAATGAATATGGTTTTAGGATATGATAGCTATGTAGAAAAATGAGAACAGAGGGTTTTCTTTTTCAATATTAAAAATATATATATTATATATATGAAAAGAGAAAAAAAGTGGGTCGAGGGGATGGGGCCATGATTTCAAATAATGTCGTAAAAATGAGAGTGATAATGCTATGCATTAATTAAATAAAGTTAATGGCTTTTACTTTTATCCCAATAAAAAACCAACGGGGAATCCAAAGCAAAAACAAAATGGAATTATCAAATAATCTATAATTAACTCCCAAATTTGTTTCTTCTTCCTTCAAATGTTCACATTATCCCTCTGTGTAATTTTAATTAATCTTTACATTTAGTCAATTTTTATTAAAATTGTTTAAATAATTACAATAATTTTAGAAACAATATCTAAATATATTTTTCTAATTTAGAGTAAAAATGTTAATAAAAGATCGTAATAAAAATTAAATTTAAAATATATTTAACATTTGAAAATATAAGAACTAAAATTGAACAAAAGTATAAGAATCAAAATGATGTTTTAATCTAATAAAATCTACCTACCTGATTTATGTTCCTCTCTTTTTCCTTCACTTTTGCCCTTTGCTTTTTGAATTTTGGTTGTCTTTTCAAAATGTGAATTTGGATTTGTTTGGTGAAATAAAAATTTATGATCAAGTGACAATCAACAGCTAAATTTCAGGCAAACAAATAATAAAAGAACAAAAACAAAAGGTTTTGGCATAGCATTTGAAAGTCCACATATTTAATAAATTAACCAAAGTAAGAATATGAATGTATCATAATGAAAATTACAATATCATTATACTCGTCTTTGATTGATGAAACATCATCGACCAAAATGATTAAAGGTTTGAATTCTTTCAATTTCACATGCTATTGAATTTAACAATATGAACCAACACAATAAATGGTATGCGTTTTTCTCCCTTAATATTAAAAGTCAAAATTTTCATATCCCACGTTTATCCTTTTTAACTATATATATGAACAAAGCACAATCCAAAATTCAATGACTATCATTACATTTCAATGTTGTGTTATGACTACCGTTACATTTCAATGACTAAAGTCAATCTGGATTGAAGTTGAAAGTAATACTTTGGAACAAAGATTAGTCGCTTTGATTTATTTCTTAATTTTCTATGTGAATGTGTGTCTCATGTCTACTTCGATAAGTTGTATTGATCTTTTTTACCATTTAGTTTGGCCTTTTAAGTCGACCATGGAAAAGCTAATTGTCTCTTGGATGTCTTTGGCAAGAGCTTTGAGTTGGTCGAGGGACATGTTTCGTACGAGGGACATGTTTCGTACTTTGAAGTTTGTTTCATTTTAGTTTTAATTTCTCAAAATTAACTTATACGAAAATTGATTAAATAATAACATTAATTTTCATGAAAGAAATTAAAAGTAGAATTATTGTAGGGACATTTTTAAAAATAGCAAATATTTACGAGCTATAACAATTTTAAATTCTGTCAACGATAGTTTTCTATCACTATAGCATATCAATGACTATCAGTGATATAATTTGCTATAAGTTGTAAATATTTTGTAAAATTTGTTGTTTTTTAAAATTCTTCATTATTGTAAATGACAAAACCGATGAAAACATATAAAAAATTCTATTAATGATAGATTTAAAAATTTTATTATATTTTGCTAATATTTTTGTTCATTTTCCTATGTTTAAAAGCATTTAAAAAAATATATGTATTTATGTTTTCAAAATCTATACTACACACATATGTAGTTAACAAAAGGTTTTTAAATACTTTAAAATTCACTAAAATAACTAATTTAGGATTATTTTTTTTAAAGAAGAAACCGAGTCAGACAAACTAGAAATTAACCTAGAATGAGAGGCTTTATCTATTAACAAAGAGATTAGTTACAAGGTTGGAAGGCTAGAGAGAAGCCTAAATAAACCTAATCTAACAAAGCTCTAAAGTTAAGAGAAATAATACTAGCATCGTAGTGGTTACATGTCCAATGATGCTTAGACCAAACTCCTATCAAATTGCACACATCTTCCCACAGGTTTACAATAGATTTTGATTTTTCCTTAGAAATCCTATTGTTTCTTTCTATCCATACTGTCCACAGCAGAGCATCAATTGCATTAAATCGGATGACATTTCTTCTGCTTGTTTGTTTCAACTTGCTTAATGATCTACTTAGGGAATTTAGGTTATCAATTTTTATAGTTTCTCCAATTGCTCTCATAAGTTTGTTCCAGATTGATTTTGTGAACCTACAATCACTACAAGAATTTTCGTCTTTGCTGACGCAGAAAAACATGGACAGAGCTTCTGCCCACTTTTGTTTTTTTTGCCTGGGCACTTTGCACAGTCGAAACACCGTCATCTTTTCCCTTGCCCACATTTTTCATGTTGTGTGGGCAGAAATACAGACACAAAATAAAACTGTGAACAAAAAAGATATTTCTAGCCATAAAAAAAATATCGGCAAAAAGGTATTTCTACCCATTATTATCTTCACGTCGACAAAATTACATTTTATGGCCACGACAAAAAGGTATTTTTGCCTACGATCATCATAACATCGACAAAAATACATTTTCTGGCCACGAAAAAACGCTGACAGAAAGATATTTTTACCCACAATCATCATCACGTCAGCAGAATAAATTTTCTGGTCACGTTTGTTTCGTAAGCAGAAACTGTTTTTGTCAACAAAAACTGTTTCTGCCAACAAAAAGATTTTTGTTGACAAAAACAAAAATTTTTCCAAGCTAAATTTGTCGGTAATTAATATTTGTTTCTTTTTTGCCCACACACCGAACGTCGTCAGAGCTTTCTAATTGCCAATATATTTCTAGCCACACAAAGAAAGTAACAAAAACGATTTTAATATTTTCACATTTATTATTAATATTGAATACTTATAAATTAAATTTCAAATATAGAATGAATTTTTTACCTATAACAAAATATATTGAACACTGCAACCAATAATTTAAAAATAAAAATATTTCGAACTAATAATAAAAATTCATAATTCAATAATTTATCAAAATATTAGAAACAATAATTCTTTAGTGTGCTAAAGTTCTTAAGCTATATTAAGTTTCATTTTGGCATTACAAAATGAACAAAAAAAAAAATTAAACATACAAAAAATGGTTAGCTCAGTCCGAAAGTCTAAAAAACAATAGTCATTCTCCACTCCTTCAAACTACATAAACCTGAAAAAATGTACTTTAAAATGTCATGTACGTTTTAACGCATCCAAAGACCTAAAGATGTCATAGTTTTCAATCAAAACGACAAACTTAAAGTCCTAAAAAAAGTGAAGGTTCAAACAAACTTAAAGTCCTAAAGATGTCATAGTTTTCAATCAAAACGACAAACTTAAAGTCTTTAAAAAAGTGAAGGTTCAAACAAGATACAATTGGCCTAAATGTCTAAGTGTCCAAGTGATACTTCTACAAACCATCCAAAAACATGCATGATTGACTACCATAACATAACTACAGGATAGCCACACATAATATTGAAACATGCTTTAACAATATAATTTTTTTAATTTTAGTTTAGAAAAATACCTTAAGTGTTTGAAGGTGCATCCACTTCTTCTTTCTCTCCTAGATCCAACTCTCTCTCTCTCTCTTTTTTTTTTTATGTTCACCCACCCTTGTTCCCATTTTGCAAGCTCATTGGTTAACTTTTTATTTGCTTCTTTAACATATGTCACCTAACAATTCACCACTTTTTAGGTTGATAATTTGCATTGAGTGACTCTCTAATGCAATTTCACATGTCTTTGCAATAGAGATAGTTTGAACACCAACTTCAGTTGACTCTGCAATGATTTGTTGCATTTCCAACTATATGAAAGATTTAGTTAGATTAAATATATTGAATAATAAATAAATTTACTTAGTCATGACAAAACAAACTTACGTATGCATCTTTCGCCTTATCATTGATTCACTTCTTTTTCACAAAAATGCGTTTCATGGAATACCTCTACCTCATCAATATCACAACCTTTTTTCTTTTCCTATAAAAAGAATGCAATTGAGATTTAAAAAAAGTCATACAATAGTGCAAAAGATAATTCCAATGCATCGTCATACCAATTCATGTCGAACTTAGAGGAATAACTTCGTCCTAGTGACATGGTTGAACTTGACAGAAAAACGACTTCTTTTGTTTGCCTCTCGTTTTTTCCTAATTGAATAATGATAAAAACAATTACATCATATTCATGTAAAACAATTTGTTGAATTAAGAAAAACATACATTTCATGCATCGGTTTCCCATCTATCACACATTATGTTCCAATCCTCATGTGTTATCTTGTCTAGTGGATTGGCACGAGCTTCAATAGAATCGTCAAATTCACAGTAATCTTTGTGCAAGCTTACTCTAAATTCTCTAAAAGTATTCTGCATCTTTTCTTCCAAGTATTTTCTCACAACCATGTTAGTGGGGTCAAATTCAAAATGTGCCTGCATATTCAATAATATGCGTATAAATAGACTGCTTTTACATTTAAAACAGTATAAGAATGCATAAAAGAAACATAAATGTACCTCCAACCAATCAATCATGAGCTCCCTTACACCTATAGGTACCACTTTCCAGTTCTCATAAGTCAATGGAATAGTGTTTTGAACTGCAATACCAATGCCTAACGCAATTTTAAGAACAAAAGTAGTTACTGGTTTTCCTTCCTCTTCATTAATCTCTATCTTAATCTTTCCATGTTTTCTACAAACTTGTCCAGTTCTATATTTCGACTGTACCCTCTCACACCCCTTCCTTGCTTTTTAGTTCGTGATTGAGATCCTAAAAGTAAAACAAATTTTAGATAATTTCAATAACATATAAGAAAAAAACTTACATATCATATTAATGTTTGATGGAGTGGAAGGATCGATCGATGGAGTGTTTGTTTGTTCAACTTCAGTAAATGACAATTGTGTTTGATTTGGAAATACCAATACGCTGCAAAATCAACTATTATTGGTTAGACTTTAAATAACATGTCATAAGTAAATTTATTTAATATATAATAATACCATTTATTCATTACCATCTGAATCTAAAGATTCTAGTTGTTCAGGTTAATCATTTATAAAGTCGTCATCGATTTAGGATTGATCTTGATTATCTATCTCTTCACGATCAACAACAATAGACTCAACATCGCCTCTACAATATGAGATATCATTTATGGATTCATCAACCCCAATTGAACTAGATGCTTCTAACAACTTCTAATTCTTCAACTTCTGGGACATCCCATACTTGTTTATTTTGGACAATTTGCACAATTTTCCAATTATTACGTAGTTTTGGGTTGTCAATGTAGAAAACTTGCATAGCTCGAGTAGCTAATCGATGTACAAAAAACGAGAAGTATTGAATATTTTAAACCTTAAATCACAATGAAATTTGTTCTTCTTGACATCCGTATCAAACCAATTACATTTGAAAAGACATACACGTATACACTTAGGATATTCTAAGTCCAATACCTCTTGCAATGCGCCATAATAATTCGTTTCATCAGCTTTGATTTCTCCATATGCCATGATTCCATTATTTTGAGCAGTTCAACGATTGTCACGATCTATTGAATGAAAATGTAATTCATTTAATAAGCAACCACTGTAAGTGAGAACTTGATTAATAGGCCACAATGCTATGGAGTACAGATCATCAGATGCTTCACCTCTTTCACGTATTGAATACATCTATATAATATTATGTAGGTTATAATAACTACTAATAGCTCAATAGTAAAACAGTTACTTTGAAGCTGAAAACAACACTTACATGTGTTATAAACCAATTAGGAAATTCTAACTGATGCCTTTTAAATAAATCTAATCCATCCTCTCCTCTAGTATTTATCAAGCTCAAATGTTCTCTTCTTAGTAATCATCAAACATTAAAAGAAATTTTAACTTAGTCATATGCTCTAAAAGAAATTTTAACTTAGTCATATGAACTGACAAGTAAATGATTATACAAAATGTACCTGCAATACGATTCTATTTGACATAGTTATTCAGAACATACCAATGACATATTCTTTTCTCATCTTCTTCAGATAGCATCCTCATAACTGCCCCCCTCCCTCCATTAGTCACACATTCTGTTTAAATACATCAAAGTCCCCACAACCAAGTTGTCTGTTCATTGAGTCATCATTCCATGGAACCTTATTGAATCTTGTCTCGATTCCTGTTAGATACATTGAGCAGAAGGTCAAAGATTCATCCATAATGAATGCTTCTGCTATGGAACCCTCAGGACGAGCTTTTTTTCATACATATTGTTTTAATGTTCGCATAAGCTTCTTTCTATGGGATACATCCAACTATAGCTTACTGAATCAACAATCTTTGTCTCAATCGGTAAATGAACTGTAAAATGTACCATCACGTCAAAAAATGCCGGTGGAAAAATTCTTTCAAATTTGCAAAGTATTAGCACAATATTAATTTCCAAACGATTCAAGTCACTGATACGTATTGTCTTCATACATAAATCACAAAAAAAAATTACATAACTCAACTATAGTTGTGCACAATTCCTTATGTAAGTACGCTTGTACAACAATGAGAATAAGTCCTTGAAGTAAAATGTGAGAGTAATGAGTCTTCATTCTCCATAATCTTCCATCATTGACACTTACACATAGTGATATGTTTGAGACAAATCCATCATGAAATTTGATCGATTTCAAGAACTTACAAAAGTCCACTCTTTCGCTACCAGTTAATGTATAAGTAGCATGTGGTTTTACCAGCTTAGTTCCTTACCTTTGTAGATGTAGTTCCTTTCATATATTCAAGTCTTCTAGATCTAAACAGGCATTGATTGTGTCCTTTATTTTACCATCAATATTTAATAAAGTGCCAAGCAAGTTGTCACAAACATTTTTTCAATATGCATGACATCTAGCTTATGCCTCAAAATAAGTTTAGACCAATACGGAAGTTCATAAAATATACTTTTCTTATTCCAGCTAATAGTACGCTTTCTTTTCTTATTCCTGTTGGATGGATGCTTACTTAACACTGGAATGTTCATGGAGTTTATTTGTCATCGAATCTCATCTCCATTCATTACAACAGTGGAGGCATGTGTTCAGGTTTTTCGTCATGTTGTCGGATTCGATGCCAACTATGATCAGAAGGAAGATAACATCGGTGTTCCATAAAAGATATTTTTCCTTTCATCCCAAACAATGATGTATCTTCTTTACAAGTAGGGCATGCTTGATATCCTTTCGTACTTCATCCTGACAAGTCACCATATGCAGAAAAATCATTAATAGTCCACAACAAACATGCATGTAATCGAAAGTACTCCTCATTTGTACAATCAAAGGTCTGCACACCATTAATCCACAACTCTTTCAGCTCATCAATTAAGGGTTGCAAATATACATCTATCTCTATCCCAGGAGATTTGGGTCCAGGTACAAGCGAATTGGATTCTTTCATGCACTTTCAAGGGGACAAATTGTATGGTATGAGCACCACTGGCCACATGCTATATATCGAAATTCACTACATACTGGACAACTTTGACAATTTGCAAATTCTTTCCGAAATAACACAGTCATATTTGCAAGTATGGATGGAACCATATCCTAACCCTAAGTCACTTAATTTTCTCTTAGCTTTGTAAAACAATTTAGGCATGAATGTATCGATCAAAAATGCATCTTTCAACATCTTTCAACAATTCTAGTAGCATATCGAACGATTTGTTGCTCCAATTATTCAGAACTTTGATATGCATTACTTCACCAAAAAATTTAACGAGAAAAATTTGGTACATCCAGGATCCAACGGGTTACGTGCTTCATTCATCAACTCCTAAAAAATGTTACTAGTATCCATTTGATCGATATCTTCTGAAAATTCATCATCAAAACCATCTCCGTCATAAAAAATTTCTTCTCTCGTTATCATTGATCCTTGCAAATCAGTTAAAAGATCTTAAATATCATCGTCCTCATAGCCAACATTAGACTCTCCACTTAATCTACCACCTTCTAATGAAGTAGCACCATGTTCAAATTGAGCTAAGCTCATTGCTTCTTCATGATAAACTCATTTATTATATAAGAAGATATTCCATATGTAAATAAATGATGCTCTACTTCATCCAATGTTTGTGTCATTGAATTTTGAAAATACTTACATGGACACCTAGTTTTTCTCACATCATTTACATGATACTTAGCCACTTCCATAAAGTGAACTCTGTTTTTCTATGAAAAAACGACTTTGTACTGCTCCTGTGGTTGTAAGGTTATTGCGCCCTAACAGCCTTACACATATTTAATTGTTTCTACATTCCAAAAATAAAGATGATCAAAACGTTATACTTTCAAATAAATGAAATAAATAAATGTTAATTGATTGTAACATAAAACTATATAAATTACCTGAAACTATCGAGTGATGTAGTGGTCACAAAGAAAATGTCAAGCTTCCACCCGATTGACCAATCTCGGGGGTTGGTTTGCTCGTACTTGTTCAGGGTCGCTAAATTTCTTAAAATGTTGATGGTTACTTGCCCTGAATTCCTTCCACACGGTGCTCAACAAACTGATTAAGTGATGGATCGTTTAGATCAAACACAAAAAATTGCTACAAAAGAAATAAATTTCAAGTCAGTAAAGCTTTTAAAGGCAAATAGAAACATACATAAATGTATATGAATTTATAGAATTACCGTTAGGTAGCCCTTGACGACCTTGATGCCCTCTGGTGGTACATCTGCCCACTTCAAGGCCTGAATAGGAAAAGTGTCTCATGTCAACACACCGATCGTGCAACTGACATGAGGGGCGTGCGCTGAGACAGGTCTGTCTCCTCTAGGGGGGATGAAAATGGGAATTCTCCTATTCTGCTGTACGTACCGCTCAACATCTATGTTTCTAGAATGCCATCGTACTCTCCTTGCAGTGAGAGTGGGAGCCGAATGAGAGGGATCTACTGAAAACAATTGTTATTAGATACAATAAGAATAACTTAAAGACATGATCAGTTGAGAGAAATTGTATTAAATATGTTAGTTATTATGAACATGAAGTGTCGCCTACTGACGACGAACCACCCGTGTTATCCAACGCGTCAAGATTAAGAAAATAGTCTTTCTCATGCGCATTACTCGAAAAGTTAGACTCTATTTCTACAAACATAAAAATCAACAAAACATTAAACAAATAAACGTGAGTATCACAACGTAATTAATGTATGAAAAAATGACTAAATGTGTGTATACGTCAAAAAAACATTGTTATTCATCATCGCTTGACCCTCTTTAATGTGATGATTGTTCGTCATCTTCCTCGTTTATAAAATTTTCCACGACATGACAAACATTTGATTTTTCCACTATTGTAGGATCAACTTCAGTCCTACACAGAGTGTCATCCTCAATGACGTGTTCGTCCATACGATGTTCAACTATAATTTTTAGTGCATTAAGTTAATCATTCTCGATATCTTCTTCTTCTGGCACATCCCATACACGTTTATTTTGTACCACTTGAACAATTTTTCAATTGATACCATTTTTAGGATCCTCAAGGTAGAACACCTGATGTGCCTGGATTGCAAGAATCACGGATTCCTCAGCGAACCAAAAACATGACGTGTTTATTGATTTGTAGCCTAGTTCCTTGTGCATCCTATGAATAGCCAAGCACGTTGTCCAATTGGATATTGAACGTGCAACACTTTGTTCAAAACACCGTAAAAATTATTGTTGGTACTGCCTCCACTACCTTCTACGATTATCATGACTCCACTAATTTGTGTTGTGCATTGAGAATTACGCTCCAACGTGTAAAATCGTACGCCACTGATAATGCATCCACTGTAAAAGTGGACATCAAGTAATAGTCACATAGCTGAGTAAAAATAAATCTTGAGAAATGTTTGAATTGTCACGCATTTCTACCATAATCTGAAATTGGGTTTAACATAAAAGTACTTATATGTATAAAATATGTACAAAGTAGAAATGATCGAAGTCATTTACTCGAAATACCTGAGCTTTGAACCAATTGACAAATGCTCATTAGTGTCTTTTAAACAATTCAGAAAAACTTTCACCCTGATGACGTATCAAAAGCAAGTGTTTCCTAAAGTACACAATTGTGAGTTTGTGTGTCGACGAGGTATAAAACCCTAAAATATGTATAGAAATTGTGAGTTTGAATTCATACATTTCTTGCATTGACACCTTATTTTTCCATAATTATTTGTGTGATATTTTGCAACCTCTAAAAACTGAAAAACTTCTTCTATGTACTCAACAAAAAATTTATCCCTAAATGTCGAATGTCGCAGAAAGGTTAATATTTAATTTATTACTTTCAACTTTCTGCGACGTGTGGTCGAGAGACGTTTCAAATTTACTTTTCTGCAACATCTTTCGACCACACATCACAAAAAGTCAAAATAATAAATT
Source organism: Cucumis variabilis (assembly GCA_037974545.1). Lineage (NCBI taxonomy): Eukaryota > Viridiplantae > Streptophyta > Magnoliopsida > Cucurbitales > Cucurbitaceae > Cucumis > Cucumis variabilis. Next base: position 2,025,630 of record JBBPDI010000025.1, on the reverse strand, counting down.
AAATATTAACCTTTCCACTACGTCAACGATCACACATCACGAAAAGTTTACTATTTAATTTATTATTTCAACTTTTCACGACGTACGTCAAAGAGACATCGCAGAAAGTCGAAACATGTCATTTCAAATTCACTTTTCTGCAACATCTCTTGACCACACGTCGTGAAAAGTCAAAAGTAATAAATTTAATATTCAACTTTCTACGACATGTAGTACTTGAAGTTGCCAAAAGTTCCATATGAAACGAAACGTTTTGACTTTCTGCGATGTCTCTCGAAAGTACGTCGTGAAAAGGTGAAATAACTAATTAAATATTAATCTTTTTTGCGATGTAATGTTCTTAACGTCGCAAAAAGGGTCATATCACGACGTGTTGTTACGTACGTCAGAAAAAGCTGATTAACCCTGACGTTGCTTTTAACGACGTCGTTTTTGTCATCGCGATTAGTCCGATTTCTTGTAGTGGAAGTCTTCGTTGTTGGCATAGCAAAGAATATATCTATTTGGGCTAAGGCATAATGATGGGCACTTTTTTTTTGGTAACATCCATCATGTGGATTTTTCTGTGGATGACTGCCCATAAAAGAATTTGCATTTTTTGGACACAGCTGAAGACCAAATGATTTTGAAGATTTGAAGGTTTTCCGAAGAGAATTGTTGGTGATGAGCATCTTGCAAAGCTGTTTTAGCACAAGTAGTGGTATAACATTTGTTCTCATTTAAAATTCATGTTGGTGTGCTAATACCTCTCAGCGGATTGGGAGTTGATAGCAGAGGCTTTATCTCCCTTTGTTCCATAAAGTAATCTCCCTTTCATTGAGAGATCTTCTAGGCTTGATATTCCAATCATTTGAGATTTGGTTCCAGACTTCATTAACTGAGTCATCGTTGGAATTGCATAAAGAAAAAAAATCTTGGATAGGAATTGGCTAGAGAACTTGTCTCATTCCACGACCATGCCAGAAAGAGATGTCTTCTCCGTTGTTGATTTGCCACAAAGTTTTCTTCAATCCAAGACTTGTTTTTAATTATAGACATTCAAATGGCCTTTAGACTACAGTGTTTTCCTGTTGAAGGAAGATCTCTCACAGCAGATGTTGTGTATTTGGCACTAATGAGTTTCCTCCAGAGTGCATTTGCTTCCAACAGATATCGCCAAAGCCATTTACATAAGAGCGCATTGTTTGTGGATTTAAGCTTTGATATACTCAAACCTCCTTTTTCTTTCGAGCTTGTTACAATATCTCAATTGACAAGGTGAGTGGCATTTGAGCTTGCATTGTCCATATTCAAACCCCAGAGGAAATTCCTCCATATTTTTTCAATCTGCTTATATATAGTCATTGAGGCTTTGAAGACAGAGAGTTGGTAAGTTGGAAGGCTGGATAGGTTGGCCTGCAGAAGAGTAAGTTTTCCTCCTTTTAATAGTTGTGAGTATTTTCAAGTGTTGAGCTTTTTTTTTTTAATTTTGACTTTGATATTATCCCAAAAACTTAAAGAATTTGGTTTACCTCCTAAGGGTACTCCAAGATAAAGAACTGGCAAAGCTTGAGATTTTAGATTCAAAAGGCTTTCCACGGTGGAGCAACGAGTTTCTAAAACATTGATTAGACTTAAGGTGAATTTTCTTTGGTTTATAGAGAGACCAGAAGCTTTTTCAAATAAATTTAAAACGATTCTTAAGTTTTGAGATGGCCTAGTCATTGTCTTCAACAAATATCAGTATGTCGTCTACGAAGAGGATATGATTTAAGTTGCAAGTATTATTAAACACAACACATTGAATAGACTTGGAGGAATTTAGATGATTCAAGATTGCACTGAGATAGTCCATAGCTAGGTCAAAAATAAAAGGTGATAAAGGGTCTCCTTGTCTTAGTCCTCTTTTAGGAGTAATTCGCCCTTTTGGATGACTATTTATGATAATTGAGTACTGAACTCTTGTGATGCACGCTTTGATCCATTTTCACCAACGATGAGGAAAATTATTCTTAACCAACATGGAAACAATGAACTTCCAATCGATTGTATCAAAGGCTTTTTCAATATCGATAATTATCACATAACCTTTACTTTTGCTTGCTTTCCAGTAATCAACTGCTTCATTTGCAATTAAAATTGCGTCTGTAATTTGTATGTTTTTCACAAAGGCAAATTGGTTGAAATACTATTAGGCTCTTCTTTAGTCGGTTAGCTAAAGTCTTTGCTACTACTTTGTAGAGCAAGGTAGCTAGACTAATGGGTCTAAAATCTGCAGGTATGGAATAATCCTTTTTCTTTACAATAAGAGTGTTGAATGTGTTGTTGACATTCTTGTTTATCACTACTTTCGAATGAAAGTCCTTGAAAAAATCCATAATATCCTTTTTCAGAATAGACCAATAATTTTTGTAAAATTCCAGAAAAAATCCATAATATCCTCAAAGGGAGCGCAAAGCATGTTATGAGAATTGGGTTTAATGGGTCTCCAATTTAGATTGTCAATCAACCAAGAAGGCTTCTTATCTTTATTGTAAATATTCTTTAAATGAATCATGAAACACTTTTCAATTTTTTGAATTGAATTGTGTATAATACCCCCAACATCTTTTATTCGTGTGATAAGGCTTTTCCTCTATCTTATCGTGCATGCTTTGTGGAAGAAGGAGGTGTTTTCATCTCCGTCTTTCATCCATAAATTTTTTGCTCTTTGAGACCAGTATCTAGCTTCATTTAAATCAATAGATGCAAGCTCTAACTTTAGCAAAATTCTTCTAACACTGTCGATTTCACAAATCGTGTTGTTAGCTTATTTCTTGTTGATAGCTTCAATTTCCGTGAAGTGTAAGTTTTTGTATTTTAGTGTTTTTTTTTTTTGCTAAAAAATGTAACTAATTTGTATTTATTATTATTATTGGAAAAAAACCCTAAATGAATATCTAATATCATAATATTTTTAAAAGTATATATTTATGGAAGACATTACCATCCCATTTGGGCCTAAATGTTAGCTTGTTCTCAAGCCCAATACAATAAACCCATTCTTGTAGTTGACCCTTACCCCATCTTTTACCTTTTTTTTTTAATAATAAGAGATGTAACAATCTTTTTAGGGGTCATTTTGGAAAATGGCGAAACTACTTTTTCTTTTGATTTTAGCAAATAACATTTTTTTTACTTGCATGATATTTTATTAAACACCAAAATACCCCCTTCTCCAACTGTAATTATTTTGTTTCTATATTGTAATTTTATGTTATGCATTTATCCGTCTTTAATTATTTTTTATCTTGAAAAGATACGGCAACCCATAACATAACTTTTTTTTAACATCTTGGGACTCAACTAATTGATTCAAATGAAGAATGAAGATTGTTACAACGGATCTAAAAAATGAAGGAGACTTATGACTTTGATTGGACAAGTATGTATTCAAGATTTATTAAAGTGTATTTATTCTATTTTAACTTTAAGAAAATAGTTTACACTTTATGTATATAGGGATATTTTGGATTTTTGCAAATTATTGTTTATTGTATTTTTTTATTTTGCCATTTTTGAAGAAAAAAAAAGCGGTTTTGCTATTTTTCAAAATGGCAACTTTAAAATTGCTATTCTTGTAGTTGACCCTATTCTTATTCTTTTAACACAAAAACAATAGAGATACATGCAAATATAGCAAAATTTTTAAAAGAAATTGTAGATATAGAAAAATCTGTCAAAATAGAATTTGTTACATTTAAAATATGCGTTGACAAGATTGAATTCATTGAGTGAATCAGCAGAGGCGAGATCTAATATAAGTTGCGGCTATTCTAAAAGAAAGAACTTATTATTAGAGTTAGACAGAAACCTGATCTTCTCCTTCTCTGCACCTACTATTTGTCAGAAAGCCTATCCTCGTCGAGCTGCAAGGGATCCATGAGGAAAGAGATAGGAATTTATTTCGCATCCCAAATGAAAAGAAGAAAAGAGAGAAGGAAAGAGGATACCGATCTCATAACGATTTTTTTTTTTTAATGTTGTTATATACTTAATTATTATTCCTAAAATTGTTATCTATTATAATTACCTAAAATAAGATATAATAAGTGTAATGAAATGTAAAGGTGGTGCAACTCATTTGATTGTTCAATCATATCGTATAAGTATGTGATATATCCTTCTTTATATGATCTCTTTTTTACAAATAGTTTAGAAATTTTTATTGTATAGTTAAAGCGATCTACAAAGAGATGGGTACGTACATATATACCACCTAAAATTTAATACTAAACTATTGTTGTATAAACACATCCAATAGTAATGTAGTTAACACTAAGATACAAAAATGTTGAAAGCAGATTGTTTTTGTTTGAGAACCATATTCTTCAAATAATTATAAAAGAAACCCTATCCAAAAATTGCAATATTATTTACACAAAGACTTTTAAGCACATGAAGCCGACTGAATAAAAAAGAAGGGAACAACAAAACAACAACAGCCAAATAATAATAA
>JBBPDI010000025.1:1969085-1979669 GCA_037974545.1 Cucumis variabilis | reverse complement strand
TTGGTGCGTGTGTAACTGCTATTTCTGCACGAGTGACCAACTGCCATCTCCATTGTTTTCTAAACTAATGTTTGTTTTTAGAATGTAATTTGAAATTAGAAGTTAAAAGAAGAAAAAGAAGTTCACTTTCGTATTTAGGGGTTGATAAGATGGAGGAATTGGATGTGACCCATAGAGTTCGATGTTTATTGGATCTCATCACAAAACATCCTCTTAGTGCATACTGTAAGTTATGATAATGGAATATACTTATTTTGGTTTTTTTCTTCTTTTTTTTAAATAGTTTATTGAATATAACTCAATTTTTATATCTATTAAGAGAACAAAGACTTGGATCTTCTACGAACCCTGTTGAACTAAAATAAGCATAGAATCTTCAAAATTAGTGTTCATAGACAGTTTTCAAAAGCCTAAATGGTTATTCGATAATGTCAAATGATTTAAAATTTTTAAAATATACTTCTAGTCTCTAAAACATATATTTATAATTAATGAACTTTAACCATTTTTTATTCTTAGATTATTGATTTAAACTACATCATGTTATCAATAATATATATCAATTTGTTAAAAAATGTTTGGATTGTTTCCAAATATAGAAATAAATAAAAAAATATTTACAAAATAAAGTAAATAATATAACGTATTTATTCTAATTTATTATAAATAGATGATAATATTTTGTTATATTTAGAAATATTTTATAGATATTTCTACAGACGTTTACGATAGAAGAAATAAAATGAAATAGATTTTTCTGAAAAGTTTATGTCAACAATCTACGTACCAATTAAAAACAAGATGATTAATGTGACAATGAATAAATATTAAAGATAACTCTTTACTTTTTAAGCCCTTTTTCTTTATCTCTTTCTTTTGCTACATTACTTAGACCCATAGATTTCCCCCCTCTTTTCTTTTTGACAATTATCAAAGTTCTCCCTTTCTTTTATTCTAATCTTTTGACATTTTCTTTAATAAAGATAATAATTAAAACCTACAAAATTCGATTGGTTTGGTTTGGTAGAGAATTCAGATTCTGACAATATTTTCATATGCGCATTTCACAGACCATTCAAATTATGTTTCAGAAAACTGTTTTTGGATTATGTGATTCAAATGTTGCAAATTTTAAAAATAATTTTTTATTGTTTCCAGACTTAAATTTTACATTTTTAAAAAGCATAATTATATTAAATACATATAAAAATATTTAGAAATAAAATATGTAATAATATAATATTATATATATTATATTATGCAATATATTATAAGTCCTCTAATAATACAAAATAATAATTATATAAAATTTTAGGTTAAATTATAAATTTGGCCCATACGACTCTAATATGATAGAATTTAGTTTTTATAATTTATAACTAACATTTAGTCATTTTGATTTGATAAAATCATATAAAATAGTCTCACTCGCAAAGACTATTTATGAAAGTTCTCAAATCACAAGGACTATATGTGAGTTTTATATCAAACTATGTATGCTAAACTCTAACTTTCTCCAAACATTAGGGATTAAAATTGCAACTTAACTAATTTTTTAAACATAAACTATATTTATAAATAAATTAATAATAGTTTATTGGCTAAATTTGTGGGGACAGCAAGACTAGTTTTATAATTTATAAATATATTGTATGAAACACATTAATTTTTTTAAAGAAAACTAAAATCTAATTTTTGAATCTGCCACCGAATACATATATGAAAACATCAAATACAATTATGTTTTCAAATTTTTATTATCATATTCTTTACCAAACATCACTTGGCACTTTTGGTAATGGTATTTGTTCCTTTTTTATATATATTATATAAAGAACATAGAATTGAGGGGTGTTGACCCTATATTAAACCTGCCGATTTGACTAGAAGTTTTGAACTACATAAATAGACTCAACTCAACATATATTCATCATCCTACCTTGTATTAAAATTTGTAATATTGCCAACAAAGTTTAGCTCAACTTGTACTTAAGGAGCAAGAATTTTAGGTTTAAATATTCCGACCCCAATTTTTACTTAAACTTGTAATATTATTATAAATGGTATTAAAAATAAAATAGAAAAAAGTGTTTAGAAACCCACCAGATGAAGCATATATATATAAACATTTCAACAACCACTACATAACAAAGAAGAAGAGAAAAAGATTAGATTTTGTGTCAACAAAAGATTTGAAAAGACTCCAACATCAAAATTACTTCATATTTCTCAATCTTAAAATTAAATTTTTTTAAAAGAGAGAGAGAGAGAGAGTGGAAAATGTTAAAAGATTTTTCTTGAAATCTCCTTTTTTAGGTTAAATTAGTCAACTCTTAAGATTTAATCATATAATAAAGGAGTTGGTTGTTTACAGGTTGGATTTAGATTTGGATTTGGATACCCATTTCCCTAATTCCAAAATCGGTGTTTTCATTGGTTTCATAATTATTAATAAATCTCCATTTTTTTATTAAATACTAATTTAAATTTTTTATCATTGAAACTTAAGAGACAAAAATCTAAAAATAAAATGAGAGATATTTACCTATCTATCGATTCAATTTGAGTGAATAAATAAAAATCAAATAATATTCGATTTTTTCATTTTTTATATTATTCTAAAAATAATATCCATTCATTGATTTTTTGGGGTTAAATTATTAATAAATGTAAGGAACTTTTGCTTTGTTTTGCTTTAGAATAAAAATTTAAATATAATTAACTTTGGATTGGTGAATAGGAGAAATTTTAATTTAGGAAAAAAAAATTAATTGGAATTGAGTAAATAGACGAGATTAGACATTATAATTAAATTTTTTCTTTTAGATATTGAAGTGAGGTTGGGGGAATCTGGGCTTTAGATTAGCCTTAAAAAGCCCAGAAGCTTTGTGGGCCCAAAGTAGGATTTTCGGCCCATTTGATAGGCCTCGTTATTTTGGTCCGAATATACCCGATTGCTTTCCCGTTCTTATTAGGGCCGTCACCCATGACAAACACATACAGGTCTACTAATGTAAATTAACTATTTTTTTTTTGGATTTCAAAGATAGAAATATATATATATATATATATTTACATTTCATTAAACAAAATTATTACATTTGATTTTTTTCATGAAAGGTAAATATTTTGTCAATTTTTCATTTTCTTAAAACGTTAGGTATATATGCTTTTCAATGGCATATCTGACAGCTAATATCAATGATAGCACAACTCTTAAATTAAAAACTACCACAGTAATAGCTGCTATCAATGATAGCTATCAATTTGAAAAAATCAAGAATAATCACTTGTAATAGTGACAAATAGTAAGTTTAGTTTTTATATGTGATGACAACTTTATAGCAATTATTAGTGGTAGCAACTGATAGCATTTATCAATGGTAGTTGCTTTCATTGATAGTCGCAATTGTTGATAGCTTCTAATTTGATAAATTCGAGAAGAAGAGTATAAAATAGCTGTTAAACATGAGCATTTTAGCCTTTTACTAATTTTGTGATAAATTGTACTATATATTTCACTATTTCTATGGCATAAATGTCATAAATGGTCCTAATCAAAATATAACAAGATATTTTATCTAATTTTAGACCTTAATAATAATAATAAACTAATATTATACTACTTTTTAAAAAAGTTTAAATTTGACTATACAAAACTTAAAAGATAGTTAACTAAAGTGGTTTTAGATACATGATTATCTATAGAAATTTACAAATATATATCCATTTCACGATCTCTAATCTTGACATCATTTATAAAATAAAAGCTTTACATATGGAAACTAAACCAGTAATTAAGCCCTCCCATGAAAATTAAACAAAATTAATATGTGTATATCAGAAAATTTTCAGAAATTTTAATCATTATTAATCATAATAGTCCCATACACCACCTTGAAAAATATTGCCAAATTATTAGTTTACTAATTAATGCATGCAATAAAATACATAAATTAGTAATAGTTTTTAGCCTAGGAAAAGTTTGTATAGAAATTCATATTGTTCACGCAGACTTGGTGATCCTGGTAGCATGGGTTCTAGACTTATTCGCAAAACACTCAATACTTTGAAATTTATATATGTAACTCAATATCATGTATTATTGGTGTTAAGTTGAACAAAATGATATTACATACCTCTATTAGTTTGATATGTTACCTAGTTTCTACCTTTGAGTATTGTAGCATTGTTAGATTTTTTACGTTCACTTTGTATTAGTAAAAAAAGATCGAGATTAGGTATATATGGCACATAGCAAGATTTTAGTACCTCATGTAGGAGTTGAGATGCATGCTCCTTTGACTCGGTTATAAGAGCCTTGAGATCTTCTCCAATATCTTTCGACACACGAGCCCATATGAACCTCGCAAGTTGTGAGTGTTGTTGGCCTTCATTTTGCCCATAACACTTACTAATGTATAGAGAGAGGCAAGACAAGTATTTTACACACCCATGCAAAATGATGTGGTGGGCAAACACAATTCACGATATAAATCTCAAAGAAATTCATGATACTGTAGATGGCAAAGGGGATTTTGGGAGAAGTAAAAAATCTGTATATAAATGACCAGAAATCATTCATAATAATCCACAGAGAATATATTATATACATAGGAAATTGCAACCACAGAGAGAGAGAGAGAGAGAGAGAGAGAGAAATTACAAAATTACAAAATTAAAATAATGACTTTTCAATGATTGTCCGTTAGGGTTTGGTTTGTTTCAGTAGTGATAGACACAACTGATCAAAATGTTTGAAACCTACATTCTTAAAATCAAAGCAAAGATATTGTCCCTTTATTTATTTATATATATAAATCGTTTGTTTGTTTGTTTAAATAATTGAAGTAATGTAAATGAAAAGGATAGAAAATGGAGACTGTTTTACGCATCAGGGGAAGATTGCAAAAATTAAAAGGGTTAGCTTATTTATCTCTAGCTTGTGGATGTGGGAACATTCAATTGGAAAGTAGTTTATAAATGCCTCCAATTTGATTTAATTTTAAGTAATTTTATCATTTAGTTATTCTCTGCAATGGGGATGATGTAGATCTAAGTCTATGAATATTGCCTTCTCAATATTATTCTTTCTGTGTCTTACATTAAATATGTTTCTAACTTCCATTTCACATCATCATCATCATATGACGCACAACACCTTTGGTTTTAGTTGGTCCTGTCACATTATGATTAATAGACCTGTTTCTTTATCTATTTGATGTATCCGATACAATATGGTGGTTTCTATTATATAATCAGATGCATGCGAGAGTAAAACTATTGCAGTGAGAATTTGATATTTAAAAGAACAATACATTTTATCTTTGCTATATACAATAATTTAGTTAGACACAAGGTGTGTTAATTACTAGGTGGCAACTAAGTTTCATATTAGTTATGAGAATTTCTAAATGATTTTAAAAAGTGAAATTATTATAAATAGTAAAGTTGTAGAAAATATTTACAATTTTTTTTTTAATTTGTTAACGATGGAGATCAATAAATTTTAATTTTGTAAATATTTTATTAAAAGTGAATAAAATCATGTTGTAGAGATAGGTAAAATTCTATTAAAATATGTATACACAGAAATAGTTTACGAAGAAATAGAAGAAATAATATTACCAATATATTTGGATTTTAAAACTTTAAATGGTTTGAAATAAATTATATATTTTTTGTTTTGAATTTTATATTGAAAAAATTCGTCCACAGAAGTGTCTCGTACTCTCATTTAGGAATCAATTGGAAAGAGACTTTTTCTTTGGACGATCTTTCATTTAATGAAACGAAATCTAATTGGCACAGACTAATAATATGAAACAACTAGAGAATATAATGTCATAAACTTTAACTCATACTTCTTCAACTCACAAAGCTTAAACCACAATTTTAGGGTTAAACAATTTATTCTCTGAAACTAAAACTTTTTCGAGGCTGTATATGCTGCATCTGAATTATTTTAGTTTTGATTATAGTATATTTGAGAAAAAATTATAATAGTAAATAATAAAAATTGGTAAATATAAAATAGTAAAAGTTATAGTAAATTAGGATTTTGAAATAGTGTTTTATTATAACTAATTAAAAATTTTATATAATACTTAATGTAACTATAAGTAGTTATTATAGTATTTTTATAGTCTTTGTCCTAAACAGACCAATGACCACTTAATTTTATAACAACTGAATTTTTAAATTTTGATATGTTAAAATCAAGTCTATGTGCTTTCAAGTTTGTAACAATTTATTCTCTTATAAATGTTTAATAAAATTAAATATTAATTTTATTTCTTATATATGTATAGCTTTTTATTTTATAAAAATAATGAGCATCTAATTAGTTTATAGTTTATTTGTGCAGTAAAAACCATTGAATCTTAACACAAGTTTAAGTTCAAGGAATAAATTATTACTTTTACGAAAGTTTAGAGGCAATATGCAATTTTTAAAAAAATTGTTTTAAATGAAAAAACTACTAAAAGTATTTGTAAATATTATAAAATTTTCTAGCCTATCAATACTAGATGACTGCAGTTTACAGTGTCTACCAACATCTATCAACTATATTTTTTCATATTTGTAAATATTTTGATTCATTTTACTATATTAAAACAAACCCTAATATAATTCTAAACACATACTTAATTTATAAACTTTCAAACTTTTAATTATTTGATATTTTAAACTAAAATTCTAGTCTCTATTTTACTAGAGACGAGATAGCACATGAATTTTAAATTTACAAAAAGTCGATCAATTAGTTTTTAAAAATTTTAAAATTTTAAAATTAAATTTGTAATTTACCTCAAAATAAATCATAATTAGGGATTAAATTGTGTTTTTTTCCTTCTTTAAATGCAGTATTAAAATTTAAACCTAAGAGAAAAGGAAGAGTGATGGATGAAATGATTATAAGAGTACTTTGGTGCGCATGCAACACCCATTTTGATTGGCTAATATATATATTCACTAAACTTGTCTGGTCATGAACGAATGAAGTACAATTACACCAAACTTAATTTAATTAATCATGATTCTATTTGTTTAATGCACGTAAGTATTGAGTAATTAAGTTTTGATGGGCATCTAATTTATTCTTTTGTTCTTTAAAAAAAAATTACTTAGAAGAGAGAAAGAGAGATAAATGTGGTTGCTTTTTGTAAAGAAAAAGAAAAGAGAAAAGCATTTATTTAAAAAGTGTGATGGGATGAAGCATCAAGCATGGGCTAAGATTAGCTTTGTAAAGTAACATGTTTTTAAAGAAACTCCCACTCCCTAATTAATTTAATATATTATTTTCACATCAATTAAATAACATTACAAAGTTGGCTAAGATTTACCCCCAACACCTTCAATTATTTTCTTCATCAACCTCGATTTTTACGTTTTAGATTTTATTTCATTCACTAAATTATTTCGTGTCCATGATCGAATTCTTTTCTTTATCCATTTTTTATGTGCATAAAAATTTGAAATTATTGATCATAATATTATTTTTTTTCGATTTTAAAAGTTTTGTTAGGTAACCATCTTAATTCAATATAAAATCACTCTCATATTTTAGTCTTTTCCTTACTATTGATAAAGCAAGACTAAAAGTGTGAATTATGAGTGAGGATAAATTTAACTTAAATTTTATGAAATCAATTGAGAAAAATTATTTTTGTACTAAAATAAAGTGTTACATTTAAGGTGGGTGAAAATAATATAGTTTTACGATTATTTACCTATATTTTTGATCTATTGGTTTTTAAGAAAACCAGGCTAGTTGCTAGGGCGCATGCCCCCTTTGATGAAGAGGTTAACCTCAATCTCATGCATGGTTGGTTTTTTCCTCTTTTAAAGTCAAAGTTTCTATTAAATTCGAGTACGACTAGTATTTAAATTTTTATTAACGTTTTTTAAATCTAAAATTGTATACAGGCCATAAACCTGATTAAAGACGATGGGAAGAGATTGAGGACTTCAAAATATGTTGGATTGAGAACATAAGGGAGAATGCAAAGAAATTCAAATCAATTGAGTTTACTCATTATAATCATGAAATAAATGTATTGGTCGATAAAATCACAAAAATCGTTAGAGTCAATAAAATCGATTGGAAAATGATTTTCGAATAAACGAAAGTGGATTATAAATCAACTCCTACGTGATTTGTGTATCTTTATTGCCTTGTTCTAGAATTTTAAACATTTCAACTATTGAAATGGATACATATTTAAACAAACCATTCTATGTTGTTATAGATAAGTGAAAATAGAATTTCGATGAAAATTAAGTTAGAGTGAAAGAATATGTTAAAGTTCTCGTTTTTTCTAGAATATAATCAAAATCAAGGAATCCAAACCACAAATCTAATGGTTTTTAACAACTCATATTATAGTTGAGTTATGATCATTTTAATCGGATTGTAAAGAAATAGCATAAAGTAGGATAGATTAATATAACATAAATCGACAACCGAAGCTTTTAGAGATAGAAAAAGTAGGCAAAAATCCATTGAGATTGTTGTTTAATAAACCCAATCCCATCATTGATAGTGATAGAGGACCACACAAATCGCACGCGTGAGATTGCTCAACTCTTAATATCACACCTTATAATATATAATAACTCTAACAATTCATTTTTCCATTAAATAAACTACCCTCTAATAAAAGATAATTGTACATGGTAGCAATTTTAGTGTACGATAATATTGTTAAAAAAAAATAGAAATATGACATAATTTGTATCGATAATCTAAGTGATGAGATCGATATTTTTAATACGATATATCAATGATAAATTATGACAGATATTTTGTTATATTTATAACTGTTTAAAAAATATTATTATATAATATACTTTGAATTTAGATGCTATATTTGTAATTGTTCACAAGTAAAGTATTACAAATTTGTAAAGTAATTCTATACAAGCATATATTTCATAGGGAAAACTTTTAAAAAGTAGAAAAATTTACAAACTATTTACGGTTCATAACAAAATTTTAATCCAAGCCCAAAATAAATAACTAAAATTTTAATTCAAGTCTAAATTAATTTTTTTTGTTATAGGATGTAAATGCTTTCTATGTTCTTCTATTTATATAAACTTTCCTAATTGATATGCATGATTATTTATCCTAAAATACAAATTTAGAGTTAAAATATTATTATGATTTCTATATTATAGAGCTTGTTTGACTCTTGTCTACATGCTAATTATAATCTTTAACTTTTAGTAAAACTTAAATTTAGTCCTGCTAATTTATTCTTGATTTTTTTAATTTTTAGGGTAAATTTTAAAAATATATTTATATATAGAGTATTTTTAAATATACTAAAATAAAGTAATAGTAAAATTTTATACTATATCAATGATAAAAACTGATAAACTTCTATCACTCTCTATCAATATCACCAATACACGTATCTATGGATAGAATATGAAATTTTGTTATATTTTGTCAACAATTTGTTTTTATATATTTTATTTTATTACTTACAAATCATTATTTAATAAATTTGGATAGAAATTGGGATTAAGTTTAAATATTTATTAAAAAAGGAGGACTGATATTAGAGAATCTATGAAAGAGAGATTTAATCGACTCACTTGAATTCAATAATTTAGTTATTTATTTATATTGATATCATAAAAAAGAAGAAGTTGAATTTACTTAAAACGAACTTATAATGTAATAGTCCTAGCAAATTCTAACACTTAACACTTAATTATCAATAATGAAGTATTTTATATTTGTTTTAAAAAGAAATCGAAGCTAAGTTTGCGGAATGTATTAAAAAATGCAATTAAAGAAAAAAAAAAGAGGATTGGATATGGGTGGGGGTGGGGGTTAGGCGAATGTGAGAGTAATGATTGAATTGATATTGGTGTTCTTAAGATTTAAATCTGAAATTGAAATGAAAGAATGAAAAGAGAAAGGGCCCTACTCGGAGAAAGGGAGAATGATAAGGCACAGTGATAAGTCTGATGTACCATCACAATCATGCATCTTCTTTATAATACTATTGACTAACCACTCCTACTTCATTGGGCCCTCACATTACTCCATAGAATCCATCTCTCTTCTATCAATTGTTTTTGTTAAAATAACAATAATAATTTAATATAGGTAGAAAATAGGAAACGTTGTAGTAAATAAAGTTTGAGATAAATTTTAGTTATAAAGTACATCACTGTTATTTTTGAAGTCTCGAACATGTAGAAGATAGTATCCTACTCCACCATCTTTCAAGTTGTGGGACCAAATACCTAGTTGTTTCTTAATTTGAGTTATTTGTGTTTTATTAGTACTGTAGGAACTGAAGAGGTTTAAATTATGAATCTTTTAGGGGTTTGGGTTGATGAAGTTATAACTAAATAAGAGAGTTATGAGTGAAGGTTACTTTGTGAAAGTAAATTATAAACTCAACCATGACTGAGAAGATCGTTTTCTTGGAAGATGGTATGTTCCACTAAACTCGAAGTTGCATTAGAATACAGAATATTAGGTGAGGAGAGATATAGGGAATTGATATAGGAAGGGAGAGGGGGAGGTGTTGACCAAAAGGGATGGGGAGTTTGACTGAA
>JBBPDI010000025.1:1679589-1694335 GCA_037974545.1 Cucumis variabilis | reverse complement strand
TTACAGCAGCAACTTTATCATTAACCTTTGATTTTTAAAACCTAAACCCATCAAGAAAATGATAATTAATAATGTAACTGTAATAATAATCCACGTTTGACTCTAGGGTTAATTAAATGATGAAGCTTTGATTTATTTTACAAAAAATAACTCAAAATATGAAAAAGAAAAAAAAGGATGATCGAGATATATATATTCCTACACAGCTAGCTGATGATGATATGAAAAAGAAAAAACAGTATATTATATATGAGACTTTTTTAACATGTTCACGGGCAAGCTATAGTGAAAAATAAAATGTAAGAAAGAAAAAGGGAACAAAAAAAGTTATAATGTTTCTGTCATGCATGATTGGTTCAGTGATTGAAACTCACCAGACATGTTGCTTAATATCTGTCAAAGAAATATAGCTCTTGATCTTTATCCCACACCTTAATTAAAATCATCTAATTAATTACTTTTAATTAATTATAACCATTTCAATTTGGATCTCATAATTATATCAATAAAACTTCAAATTTTCTTAACTTTGTAGATTAACATGGACTTAATTTAAATTGATTTGGTTAGTGCAAACAACGTCTAATTAAAGTAAATTAAATTAATTCACTAACAAAAAATATTGGAGTCTATATTGATCATACAATTATTAATTCATGTTTTTAATTAGATTAATGCATAATCTCAAAGTTTAGACATTGATATGTTCTCAAATTGATTGAGGTTATATTCTTAATTTGTCGACAATAATTATACAATTAAATTATTTTAAAACACTAACTCGAAGAGTTTAAATTCCATCAACTTTATGCTCTTAATTTAATGTTGAAATGCCTTAAATTTATTACGTGATGCTACAAAGAACTTAACATGGGTCTCACTGAGTGTTTAATGAACATATGCTTTGAAAGTTCTACAGTTCTCATATATATATATATATATGAGTTATTTACCATTTAATTCTAGAGTTTAGTGCAACATATATAATTATTGTTTTTGTAGAATATAAAAGTTATTTGTCAATCACGATCTAGATTGTCATATTTATTTTTGTTAAAAACTAAACAAAACAAAAAACCCCATCATTTACATTTTTATTTAGAATAATCGCATGTAACAATATTTTTAAAAATTTATAAATATAGCAAAATATGTTAAAGTCTATTAATGATATAAGTTTGTCTGTGTTTATAGTAATAAACCATAAGAATTTAATACAGCTAAATTTTGTTATATTTACAATTTTTTTAAAAATATTATTATATACTTAACTATTATTTTTAATATTACTATCCATTATAATCACCATTATTATTATTTATTTTTCTTGTGAACCATAAAACATATGAACTTTAATAATACAATTAAAATTCAAATGGTGTCTCAAAATTTATTTGGATTTTAGCGAGAAAGTTAACAAAGTCTTTCTTTTTTCTTTTACATTTACTTTTGTAGACAACTCATGAAATTCTTGAAAGGCATTTTAATACAACAGCAAGATTTTGATGGTGATTGGAAGCTTTCATTTTAAAATCACTTATATTGAAAAAAAATATTAAAAGATCAAAGTTAAATTTTAAGTTTATCCTAAATCTTAAATTCTAATAATTAATTCTCTAAAAATTTTATTTTAATTTGTAGTTTAGATCCTAAATCTTTAATTCTAATAATTAATTCTCTAAAAAAAATATTTTGATTTATATCAAATGCCAAATTTTCAAAGTTGTGTCAATTGACCTATATATATATACACACAAATGTGTTGAATACAAAGAATTAAAGTTTCATTTAGTAATTATTTTATTTTTAAAAATAAAATTAATTGATAAACACTATTATCATCTTCAACTTTCTTTCTTTATTATTTGCACCCAATCTATAGTTTATAAAATTAAATCCAAAATTTGAAAACTAAAAAAAAATTAATTTTGTTTTTAGAAATTCGAATAAGAATTCAGCTCGTAATTAAGAAAAATGCGACATAGAGAGAAAAACAAAATTGAAATGGCTACCATGTCAAAGTTTAATGATTATATCAAACACAAAAGGTTGTTAACCACTTAATCATAAAAAGATGATAGACTTATTTGATTTGTTTAAAGGTCAGTAGCCTATTACAGAACAAATTAAAATTAGACATTTAAATGAAAGATTGTATTTACATACATACATACATATATATATGCCTCTATTTTTGTTATAAAATTAAAAAGTTTTTCATCGTTGAGTTATTATCGTTTTAGAAACATCAACAGTCTCTCTTCCATTTACTCATTTTGATCTGCAAATTCAAGAAGGGTAAAGAAAAAGCCCAAGATCGAGAAGTCATTTTCGAGAGTTAATTAAAAACGAATAAAATAGAAATATGGAAATTAGGTAAATATAAATAAGAAGAAAAAAAAAAGAAGGAGAGAGAGAGGGGGGGTAGGTCGGTCCCCGGCGCGGCGGTACTGTGCCCAGCCCATGACCCAATCCTCTCTCTGCTCTTCTGTTAAGGATGCCTCTTTTTGTTTTCTTCCTTTTCCTAATTTTTATTTCTTTTTACCATACTCTTTACAGATTATTGTTTTTTTTTTTTTCGGGTTCAAAGATTAATCATCATCATCATCTTTGAAAACCAGACAGGCTTGAGAGGTCAATAATGGCGGTTGACAAAGAAAGAAGATCGTTTTGGTGAAATAAATTTAAAAGTGAAAACTCTCAATTATTGCTTCTCTCTCTCTAATATTTTTCTTCTCTCTCCCTCTCACCATGATTAAGACTGGACTGAGCATATCAAAAAATTGAACCCACCGCCAAAACGGACCGAAATGATCAGTCGAAAGAAGGAGAGGTTTGTTTTTGGTCGGTTTCGATTTGGGAAAATTCAAGTCAACATCATTTTAGAAACATTTTAAAAGCTTAAACCATCCTAAATTGACTGATGACTAATGGTTGGCTTTTATATATACTTATTCGTGGTTAGGATGGTTTTATAGTTTCGATGCTCACTCCTTTAAGATACTAGTGTTGGTAAAAACTTTGTAATTGGTTATTATATTTTGATGTTTTGATTAATTTTTTTCGGGCCAAATACACAATTGACCTAAAAAGATAAACAACAAAAAAAAAATAATACAGTTAAGAAGATGGTAAGATTCGGACAAAAAGTAATAACATCAAGATCGCAGGCTCAATGCAATCATCTTAAACCCATAGACCATAACATGGCTAAGAGAAGATGTTTGGCCTTGACTTTTGGTTAAAGGGAAGTCTAAACCAAGGTAAGGCTCCATAAATGAGAGGTATAGCATTGGTCTTATAAGTCATGCCATGAAACCATGTGAAGTTGACCCAAAGCATCCTACTTTTGAGTTTTATTTTAATTTTAGTTAATTAATGTATGTTTTAATGTTGTAATTTTAGTTATAATAAATTTTAACTTGAATCGTTATTACTTTAGGGTTGGTTTTTCTGTTTCTCAACAAATAAGTCTTCGTACATTACCCCTCTCAATATATAACTTTTTTTAAAAATATATTCACATATAGCGGCAATTATTGTTAGCATTTAATGACATAACACTAAAATAAATAAGGTTTTCCCAGTTGCAGCAACACATCATCGAAAATCCTCACTAACGTCGTGGAAGGTTACCGCGACATCGTCCACGACGTCCGAAGACACGTCAGGGAAAACCCGTCGAGGATTCTTTATGCGATGCAACTCACGCCAAAGACGAGGAAAATTTTTCCGGCGCACGCGTCAGTACGTTGCATAAGACTTCTGCGACGTCTGCATCGGGAATGTTTTTTTTATTATCTTTTTTTATTTTCTATTATTTTTATTATTTTATTTATTTATTTTAACTAAGCCCCGACGTAGGAAAATTTGCAGTAAAATGATTAAAATGAAAATATTTTCATTCATTACAAAATGATATATGAAATATGTTCAATTAAAAAAAATTACATAAAACATTACATTAAAAAAAACTCGAAAGCTAATGCTCTAGTGCACTATAGATACGGATGTCAAACTTACAAATGACATAAAAGTATAGTTAGAATATCACATATGTAAAATTAAGCAAATTAATATTGAAAAGTGCATACCCCAAGTGATCACGGGCCTCTCTGTGTCTGACTCATCTTCTCGAGCATCTTCTTCATCTCCTCCATTTGTCGTGCATGATCCGCCATTTGTCAATCTCGCTCCTCTTCCCTCAAGCATTGTTCTTCGATCATTCGGTTAGCGATTTCAAGGCTCGCCTTTAGTTTGCTAACCTCTGCTATGTGTGCCTGGTAGTCATACATACTGAAGGAAGAAGATGAAGCGACAGTCCTAGACTTGGATTTTGGTCCCCAACCAAGACCTTTTGAACAACCTGATCGTCTACCCAAAACTGTCTCGCATATCTCGTCCTCAATTAGTGGTTGAGAACCTTCTAGAACGGGCTGAGACTGAAGTTCCACCATTTGATTTTGCACAATAGAAGCTTGTAAGTTTGAGAGATGATCAGACTTAAAAACAGAATTAAAAGTATAACAAAACATAAAGTTTCTAAAACTTACAAAAGCGTCCTCTACTACTGGTGAAATGAACTCACCACTACTACTGGCTGCGTTTATCTGAATAACTTGACACAGTCCACCGAACGACCGTGTAGTTCAGTGAGCTTTATTTGTCTATGAAGAAACGACTTTGTGTGACTCCTGTGGTTGTAAGGTTGTGTTGGCCTAACAGCCTTGCACATATTTGATTGCTCCTACATTTCAAAAATGACAATGATCAAAACTTTATACGCTTTCAAACAAATTAAATAAATAAATGTTAATTGATTTCAATGTAAAAGTATATAAATCACCTGAAATTGTTGAGTGATGCAGTGGTCATTGAGAAAGTGTCAATCTTCCATCCGATTGATCAATCTAAAGGGCAGGTTTATTCGTGCTTGTTTAGGGTCGCATAACTTCTTAAAATATCGATGGTTACTTGTCCTGAATTCCTTCCACATGGTGAACATCTGATGCTCATCAAACCGATTAAGTGCTGGATCGTTTAGATTAAACACAAAAAATTACTACAAAAGAAATAGGTTTCAAGTGCTTTTATAGGAATAGAAACATATATAAATGTTTATGAATTTTGAGACTTATCATTAGGCCGCCTTTGATGACCTCGATGTGGTAAATCTGCTCACTTCAGAGTTTGAATAGAAAACGTATCTCGTGTCAACACACCGATCGTGCAACTGAAATAAAGGATGTGTGCCGAGATCGGTTTGTCCCCTCTAGGAGGATTGAAATGGGAATTCTTCCATTCTACTGTACTGCTCGACATCTGTGTTTTGAGAATGTTGTCGTACTCTCCTTGAAGTGGAAGTTTGTACAGGATAAGAGGAATCTGCTAAAAATGATCGTTATTATATATAATAAGCATAACTTAAAGTCAGTTGAGAGAGATTGTATTGAAAATGTTGGTTATTACGAACCTGAAGTGCTGCCTACTTACGACGAACCGCTTGCGTTTATCCAACGCATCTAGATTAAGGAAATAGTCTATCTCATGTGTATTACTTAAAAAGTTAGACTTCATTTCTACAGACATAAAAATCAACAAACGTTAAACAAACACGAGTATCACAACGTAATTAATGTATACATAAAAAAAGACATTGTTATTCATCATTGCTTGACCCACTTTGATGTGATGATTGTTCATCATCTCCATCGTTTATGAATTTTTTGCAACATGACGAACATTGAGTCTTTCTACTATTGTAGGATCAACTTCAGTCCTACATAGAGTGTAATCTGCAATGACGTGTTCGTTCACACGATGTTTGACGATGATTTCCAATACATTAAGTTGATCATTCTCGGGATTTTCCACTTCTGAAACGTTTCATACACATTTATTTTCCACTATTTCAACAATTTTCCAATTGGTACCATTTTTAGGGTCCTCAAGGTCGAACACCTGATGTTCCTGGTTGTAAGAATCACTGGTTCCTCAACGAGCCAAAAACGAAATGTGTTTATTGATTTGTAGCCTAGTTCCTCAAGCATCATATGATTTTTGTTTTTGTCTGTGTCAAATCATCAACATTTGAATAACCAAGCCCGTCGTCTAAATGGATATTAAACGTGCAACACTTCATCTAAAACACCGTAAAAATTGTTGTTGACATTGCCTCCACTAACTTTCCTGATTATTATGACTCAACTATTTTGTGTTGTGCGTCTAAAATCACGCTCCAACGTATAAAATCGTATACCATCGACAATGCATCTACTGTAAGAATGGACATCAAGTGATGGTCCCATTGCGAGTGAAAATAAATCTTGAGAAATATTTGAATTGTTTCGCATTTATGCCATAACCTAAAATTGGTGTACCATAAAAGTACTTATATGTATAAAACATATATACAGTAGAAATGCTCAAAGTCATTTACTCTAAATACCTGAGCTTTGAACCAATTAACAAATGCTCTTGGTGTCTTTTAAATAGTTGAGAAAAGCTTTCACTCCGACGACGTATCAAAAACAGGTGTTTCTTAAAGTACAATTATGAGTTTGTGTGTCGACAAGGTATAAATACTTAAAATATGTATATTGTCAAATGGATGTGTGAATTGATCATGGTATAGAAATGAGTACTTTCGGTACTCAGCTATTTCATCCACGTTGCTGAGGATGTACCAATGAAAGAGTCGTTTCTCTTCTTGTGATATATTTCATAAATGTGACGCTCCTAATGGTCGTACCTTCTGAACAAATACTTCAAACTCACCAATCACCTCATCCTCTTCAATGCTATCATCATTTTGATCATCTCTAGTGAAGTGGGTCCCAATCCCCTTCACATACCGTGAACAGAAGGTATTTGATTCGTTCATAAGATATCTTTTTGTAATAGACCCCTCATGACGTGCTTTGTTACGAACATACTGTTTTAGTGTGCGAAAAGTCAATTGTTTCAATGTGATAGATCCAATTGTAAGAAATTGGACCAGTAACTTTCGTCTCATATAGCAAGTGAACTGCAAGGCGTACCATGACACTGAAAAAAGCATGTGGAAATATTCTTTTAAATTTGCATAATATAGTTATAATATCTGACTGCAATCTGTTCAAATCACTTATTCTTATCATCCTGATGCATAAATCACGAAAAAAACTTCACAATTCAGTAATTACAATACATTTTTTGGTAAAAATGCTCTAACACATATTGGAAGAAGTCGGTGTAGCAGTACATGACACTCGTGCGTTTTGAGACCTAATATTTTTCCCTCGTTTGAATTCACGCATCGTGAAATATTAGAAATGAATCTGTCGAAAAACTTTACTTCCAAGAACTTACATAACTCAATTCGCTCATTGCTAATCAAGGTATAGCTCGCATGTGATTTTACCAATCGGTTACCCACTTCTATCAAATGTAAACTCTTTCTTCTTTTCAAATCTTGTAAATCCAACCGGGTATTCGTAGTATATTTTCATTTTCCTTTAATATTCAACAACGTACCGACTAAGTTTTCACAAATATTCTTTTCAATGTGCATTACATCAAGTTTGTGACAAATAAGTATCCTCAACCAATAAGGAAGATCGAAAAAAAATACTTTTCTTAATCCAATTAAGAGCTCTTTTTCTTTTTCTATCTTTTAATGAAGGATGCTTACTCATTATTGAAAACTCCAAGAAATCTAGTTGTTTCATTATTTATTGGTCATTCATTACAACTGGAGGTGGTTTACGCTCTACCTTTCTATCATGGAGCCTACTTCTACGTCAAACATGGTTATCTGGAGGTGGTTTACACTTTACCTTTCTATCATCTTTCCGCGTATTTCAAACGATGATCTATCGTCCTTGCAAATAAGACATGTGTGATATCCTTTTGTACATCAACTAGATAGATCACCATATGACGGAAAGTCATTAATTGTCCACAATAAAGTTGTATACAACTGAAAACATTGTCCGTCAGACAATCATACGTACGCACACCAAACGTCCATAGATTTTTTAGTTCCTGAAAAAATGGTTGTAGGTACACATTAATTTCTCAGGAGATTTAGGACCAGGAATGAGCAACGACATGAAAAAGTTTGACTATTTCATATATTTCCATGTTGGTAAATTATACAGAATTAAAACCACATACCACATACTGTAGGAGGTACTCATATGACCGAACGGATTGAATCTATATGAAGCTAACCCTAACAAATATTTCGTGGCCCTAAAGCAAAATCATGAAATTCATAATCAAAGTACTTTCATCCCTCTGCATCGGCTGAGTATCTCAACACATACTCTATTTTCACTCGTTTATCCTTATGTCATTGCATGTCTGTCGAACTTTCTTGTGATACAAATAATCGCTATAATCTTGACACCAAAGGAAAGTAACACAATACCTTTTGTGGAATTTTCTTTCCTGATATGTTGGACTTAATCTTGTATTGAGACTCACCACAAGTCGGACATTGTTGCAACTCCTTGAACTTCTTCCAGAATAATACACAGTCATACTTACAAGCATGAATAGTCTCGTACTCTAAGCCCAAATCATGTCATTTTTGTTTAGCTTCGTAGAATGAACTAGGGATGTTAGTACCATACATTTGAAACGCACGTACTCGCTTGATTTAGTAACTCCTTAAATACGTTGTTTGTTCTGTCTTATTCTAAATCTAAACATTTCTCTATCTCTTCTACTTGTTCAATATCAGCTTGTAAATCATGCAACATATCCAACATTTCATTTTCTTCGGTAACTGGGTTATTGCTAGTTCATTCATCAACTATTAGGTAACTACTACTCGTTCCTTCATCAAATGTTTGCATACCTATGTTCAAGTTCACGAGCTCTCCATGATACACCCAGTTTATATAGAATGAGATTATTACAATGGTTAATAGATGTCGCCTCACACCCTCTAAGAAGTACCAGTTTGAATTCATACACTTTTTGCATGAACACCTTATTTTTCCGTAATTATTTGTGTGATGTTTTGCAACATCTAAAACAAAAAAACTCATTCTCTGTACTCAACAGAAAACCTATCACTAATGTTCATCTAACTCTTGTCTATCTCGTTAAAAGGCCTAATAAATAAATATGTTATATTAGTTTTATACATCTTCCATTTTAGTTAGGCTATTTAACACTTTCAAAAATTCAAATGCAATTTGAATGTGAAATTCATATTCAATATCAAATTTGATAAAGACCCCTCAATCTCAAATTTACTAACCCTAAACCATTGTTTAATAATATGTATTCAAATTTAATCTAAACTCATGCATTTTTCTAAATTCATACATTATTTAAATTTTGTATAATTTTCTAATTACGATAAACACACACACACACTAAACATTACACATATGTATACATACACATTAAACTAAAAATACATATACATACACCCTAAACATATATATACATATAAATACATATACATACACATACACCTAAACATATATGTACATACACATACATATGCATATACTTTACACATATATAAATTCAAAGGAGAAAAAGAAAAATAACTTAATGGCTTTTGACGGCGGGGATGAATGTGGCAGTGGCAACAACGGGAATGGTGGCGAAAACCCTAAACTTTCTACAACGTTAGACACACACGTCGCAAAACGTTGAAATGTGTCGTTTCAAATTTAACTTTTTGCAACATCGTTCTCCATCATGTCGCAAATTATCTCACTTTCCACGACGTCAAATACTACACGTCGCAAAAAGTTAAAATATTAATTTATTATTTTCACTTTATGCGAAAACATTCTCCCTTACGTCGCGGATTATGTCAACTTTCTGCGACGTTAACTAACTCACGTCGTGAAACGTGAACATATTTATTTATTATTTTGATTTTTTGCGACGTAAAGGTAGTAGACGTCACGGAAAGTTGAAATAATAAATTCAATTTTTAACTTTCTGCTATGTGTTGCACGGTCATGTCACGAAAAGTTGAAACGTGTCGTTTGATCAACTTTCTCTTTCTGCGATGTTGCCCTGCCACACGTCGCAGAAAGTTGACAATTTAAACTAAATTTTATGCTTTCTGCAACATGTGGTTCTTAAACGTCACAGAAAATTGAGGTCTTCGACGAGGGTTGTCCTGCGTCGGTGTCGACGAAAGGTGATCAACACTGATGCACCTTTGGTCGACGTTTTTTGTAGCGTCGCGATTAGTTTGATTTCTTGTAATGTAAATTTTGATTAAAAAATAATTTTAAATAACTAAATTAGCTAATTAATTAGACAATGTACTATGAAAATCCAAAAATTAAGTATAAGTGATTTATTAAAGGAAAATTTTCAAAAATAGCAAGTTTTACAAAATTTTACAACTTATAGCAAAATTCTATGACTCGTAGTTATTGATATGCTATAGTGATAGAAGACTATCATTGATAAAATCTAAAATTTTACTATAACTTGTAAATATTTTAATTTATTTTGCTATTTTTAAAAATATCATTTATTAAAAAAAGAACTACAAATTTCTACCACTTATAAAATGTGGCATTTAAACTTATTCACTTAAATATCAAACTTATAATTCTACGTTGTTATAGATTCGTGAATATTAAAAAATATTAAACAGGTTAATAATCTCCTAGATTAAAAAGTAGAGATTTATAATTTTAAAAAATATTATTAGATACATTTTTTTAAATCATATTAAACTTTTTCAAAATTTTAATTTAATTAAATACAAAATTAGAAGTTGGAGGACATTATGTAACCATTTAAATCTACCAAACCCTCCTATTTATATATTTTAAGCCTCTTTGCTTCAACATTTATGTATAGTGTTATGGAGCCCTTTGTTCCATTTATCATTATTATAAAATTATATATAAAAAAAAACACTACCTTTAATTTTGTCATTTGTTTAAAAAGTCTTGAAACATTATTATTAATAAATTATTCTACCTTCTACCTTCTATTAATTGGGTTAAAAGAATATTCTTATATTTAATTTAATTTTAACCACTCTAATAAACATTTTAAAATATTATTGAAGTTCTTTTGAATGAAAATCAATATCGAAATTGTGTGCAATCAATAAAACATTCAATCTATCAAAGTGATCATTTTTGTTAAAATTGTCGAATTTTTATTTTAATAATAGTTATTTATAAAAGTTGAAAAATG
The DNA here is from genome assembly GCA_037974545.1 of Cucumis variabilis. Taxonomy (NCBI): domain Eukaryota; kingdom Viridiplantae; phylum Streptophyta; class Magnoliopsida; order Cucurbitales; family Cucurbitaceae; genus Cucumis; species Cucumis variabilis. The sequence goes on along the minus strand of JBBPDI010000025.1, from coordinate 1,683,154 downwards.
ATATTGCTACTTTCATAGTTTTGGATTGATTTTTTTTAGTTAAAAAAACAGCGATAAGGTAAATTATATTTGTTATAGTTTATTTTTCAGTATAAAGAGAAAAAAAAAACCGTTTTTTAGTGTGTTTATTGCCTATAGTTATATTTTACATTGAATTTCATTATACATTACTCAATCTTATTGAAAGTGTAATTTTTCTAAGTGATTTGGTTCGAATTATTTATCCGTCAATGCAAAAAAAAAAAAAAAATTAAATTGTGATTTAGTTATCGAGATGAATGATTATACAATATCTTTTTTAGTATAATGAAATATGAGGATTTAAACCTACAAATTTTACCATCATCGCTAACACACGTTTATATACAAATTACACTACTTATATATTGATGTCAATAATATAAGATCTACCAGTACCACTTCAAATTACCAACTTCTTATTCTTTTCAAAAGAATGAGAACAATCTTTTAATAATAGGTTGATGGAAATTAGTCTAAGCTTTAATTATAATTTAGATTTGTTTTCTTAGTTTACAAAATTATATTTATATATTAATAGTAAATTTTGAAATTGATTTTTATTCAATCTTTAAACTTCAAAGTTCTACTCTTCAAATTTGAGTTTAGTTGGTATCATTTCTATATTTTAGAAAGTTACTAGTAACTAATAATAATATTGATTTAATGTGTGTTTTTCAAATAATTGTAATATTTTTCATCATTATGTTGATATTCTCATATACAAAAAAATTCCACGAAACAAATAAAATAAACATAAAAAAGACACTTATAAAAATGTAATAGATATGTTTACTTATTGTAAAATAATAAAATAATTATTTACTCGTTTGTTTATCTTTTCAAAATTGTTTTATAATTTTTTAAAAATATTCATTGAATTTTGTATCAACGTCAATATTTTAAGTTAAGTTGTATAAATTAGAAATTATATTTAAAAAATTCGATAAAAAATAATTATTTACAAAAATACATAAAAAGAAGGGAAAAGATAAATTAAGTTCAAGGAAACGACAGCGTTTTGACATGCGTGGACCACCAACGTGGCATTCAATAATTCCATATTCTTTTAGATATTAATTAAGAAATCCCACGTGCCACTTACATTTACCCCTCAAAACATGGAATTAATTAATTATTGTTGTGAGTGTTACTTAGCTTTTCAATTCTCAGTCTCACAAGTCAAGGATAATTTATTTCCAAAATTCTATTATGAAAAGAAAAAAAAAGTATTGACAAGAAATCGGAACAACTGCACGAAAGGTGTTGTCGTTAATCACCTTTTACTGACGCACGTAATGTTACGTCGCGGAAAGTCTAAAATTAAATTTAATGCAATAACTTTTCGCTATGAACACTATGTTACGTCGCGAAAAGTCACTTTTCGCGATGCAGAAGAACAAGTCGTCGCAGATTCTGCATCGCAGAAAGTCTAAAAATTAAAATTTAATATGTTCACTTTCCATGACGCATACTATGCTATGTCGCAGAAAGGGACTTTCTGCGACGCACGCTATGTTGCGTTGCGGAAAGGGACTTTACGCGATGCAGAGGAAAAAGGCGTCGTGAAACATCTAAAAATTAAATTTAATGCGTTCACTTTCCGCGACGCACAAGAACCAAACATCGCAGAAAGTTTAAAATTTAATTTAATATCTCCACTTTCCGCGACACACAAGAACCAAACGTCGGGGAAAGTGGAAGTTGTAAGTGTATGTATTAAAGTGACAATGGTCACCTTTTTGCGACGTGTGGCAAGTACACATCGGAGAATATTTAAATAATTAATTCGTTATTTAACCTTTCTGCGACGTTGGGGTTACTCGACGTCGGGGAAAGGGTCATTCTGCGACGTGTTCAAAGACGTCGGAGAAAGTCTACTCTATTTCATCCCCCTTCAACACAGAACCGATTGCAAAACGAAAGGAAGAGAAAATCGACCGTGAGAGAGAGAGGAGGAGATTCGTGTTGCCGTCCGTTCGTCTTCGTCATCAACGTTGCCGCCACCGAAAGTGTCCTTGTTCTTCTCTTTCTCCTCTATTACTATTTCTCACTCTCTCTCTCTCCTTCTCTTTACTTTCTCCATGTTTTCCTTCTCCGAATCGCCATCTCCCTCTCTCATTCCTTGTACTTTCTCTCTTTCCCTTCTTCTATCCAATTTCATTCTCCAAAAACAATTAATCACTTGGAAATAGACTAATTTAATGGCAACACCAACCATGTATGACAATGACATAAATAATGGAAGAATTTAGTAGGTTTCTTTTCATATATAAATAAAATAATTAATTAAAAAATATATATTTAAAGTCTTCCGCGACGCGGCGTCGTGGAAGCCTTTTGCGACGCTTCGTTGCGGAAGCCTTTTGTGACGCCGTGTCGCGAAAGACATCTACGACGTGTTGCAACGTGCGTTGGGAAAATTTTCCCCGTCGTTGACGTGAGCTGCGTCGGGAAAAGTATTCCCGACGTGCCTGCCGACGTAGTCTGCGATATCGCAATAACCTTCCTCGACGTTGGATAGGATTTTTGGCGACGTATAGCTACGTCGAGTAAAGTGTAATTTTGATAACATTTTTTTTTTCAATTTGTGGCATTTCTTTTTGTTCTTAAAATTGTCTTATTTCTTATTTTCTTTGAGTGGGTATAACCTCTTTCTTTATTCTAAATATGAAGAAATACTTTTCTAAAATAAAAATGAAATAACTATACACTCTTATATTAACTCCGACCTATATCAATTTTTTCTATAAGAAATAAAAATACTAATAGTGGATATAATGAAATTTTAATGAGATAACTATGGTGAGTTATTTTTGGAATTATAAATTCTGTAATATATATATATATAGATAGATAGATAGATAGATTGATGGGGGATGAGTAGAAGATTGTGTATAATTTGAATTGACAAACATAGTGTAACATGTAACATGCCACAGTCCAAAAAGATAATCAATTATTGGCTCAGCTTTGCAAATGAATCAAATCAGATATTTTACTTTAAAAGAAACGACAATATTCCAACGTGGAATTTTCCCATACGATAACATGTTTGTTTTTATAAAACAATTTCTTTACTGTTTTGCTCTTTTTGTAAGAAGATTCAAACAAATTTGTCCCATCATACTTGTAAAAAATTGATTCATAATACATGAAAGAAAGTATATATTATTTTCTAGTCAAATTGTTTGTGAATATCATAGGATTGTAGAGACATTTATTTTGACAATGGGTTGTCTACACTCATGAACGGTCCCAATGGCCACTCATTTTCCATCTTGTTCTGAATTTCAGCTTTTCATTAAAAAAAAGGACTGCAGATTCATGAACTATCAGGTCAAAGGGACGAAATCAACGATTCAACAGATCGACCCTCCATTGATGCCGGCGACCCATCGCCGGAGAATACAGCAAATCAGCACCTCTTACTTGGGTTCGCCATCAAAATCAGAGGAGGATGAAGAAACCCTTAAATTGGGTGATTCCACTTTGCTTTTTGTTGGCTTATAATGGAGTTGAAACAGTCTCAAATCAGCCCTATAGA
>JBBPDI010000025.1:1135867-1148106 GCA_037974545.1 Cucumis variabilis | reverse complement strand
AAAATAAAAATTTCCAATCCAATAAGTAAAAGAGAGTCTAAGAAAATTGAGAGGGAAATTCAAGTAATAGCAATGGAGAATTGTAGAGAGAAAGAAAGAGACCTTGGGGGGAGCGGCGGGTGCAGGAGGCGGAGGGGAAAAGGCCGGCGAGCTCAACAGTGAGGTAGTGGGAGTCCGGTGAGAGTTTTCCGGCGAAAGCTTGAAAGAAAAGGGACGAAAAAGCAAAGGAAAGCATTATTGAAGAAAGAGACGCCATGGATGTGAATTGCGAGAGCTCAGAGAGCTCTATTGAAAATTAAATTGAAAAAAAAAAATGATTTTGTTGATATTGGTGAGAGTGGAAGGACGCTTAAGTCCTTTATAAATAAGGACGATAAGCACTACTTCACAGTACACTTTGTGGATTTTCAAATGCTTTTACGTCACATATTTATAAAAATATATACACTCAAATTTTTAAAGAAAAATGTTAAATTTCATCAGCTATAACTGTGCTCCTCTGTAGCTTATCGTGGACTAGCGTTTAGGATGAGCCAATAAGAGACGTACACGTGGAGTAAAGAGGGTATTATAGTCATTTTGATATTTGAAAGTAATGAAAAGGAGTGATTAGGCCATGCAACTACCAACATTATGTGCCCTCCTTCAATTTAGTTACATTTTTATTAACTAATCTGACTTTTCTTTGGCACTCTTTCAATAACATTTTTCCTCCACCTACATTATCTATAATATATAGTCTATTTTAAAACCATTTAAAATTAATTGATTGTACTTCAAATATATAAAACCAAACTTTTCATTAATTTTGAATTATTAAATACTAATTTTAATCAAAATTATTTTAAATAACAATTTTTTTAAAAAAAAATGTCTAAGAATATAACAAATTATCAACTAGTGTAGTCTATCTAAATAATCTACGGCATTTTGATGTTTTTCTTTTTTGTTCATTTTACTATTTTTTAAAGTGATATGTATTTCATATGAGTGAGATTTTCAACCAAACCAATATTTTTGGGTTGGTTGGATTGGCAATCCGAGTAGTATTTTCAACCCTTAAAATATGGATTGGGTTGGGTTGTCGGTATGTCATATATCAACCAACTTTCTTCTTTTACCCCCATTTTCTTCGAATAATATATATATATATATATATATACCATTAATTCGAGTTATGTTGGGTTGAACCGAATTGTTCAACCCCCAAACCAAGATCCAACTTAGCTTGAAAAAAACTAAATATATTTTAACACAATCCAATCCAAACACAATTTTTATAATATGGATTGGACGGGTTGCGAGTTATTTGGTTATTTGAATTATTCTTACACTTCTATCGAGTGTTTTTTAAATTTACTTAATTGGATGAAATTTACCATATAAAGTTTTCTTATTCATGAATTAATGTTGACTTGTTTTTTTTCTTTTTCTATTTTAGTTAATTGTTGATATTTAAAAAAAGAATGATTATATAGAGGACATTAATGGTATTATTATTACTATTAGCTACTTTTTCCATTCCACATTGGTTGTATCTCTATCATTCAATAGATTGACAGTATGAATGTAAATATTTGGAGTTGAGATATGATTTTGACTACTATTTTTGTTCGTTCAACTTGAAATTGGCTAGTGATGTGAGATAAAAAAAAGTAATGTTTATGAATAAATAATAGTAAATGAGAAGGTGATGATGTCAATTTGACATTATTGAGAGTTTAAAATTTATTGGGTCTAAAAATCAAAGAAGATATCATTTTGTTTGTTCAATTGGGGGATGATTCACTCTCTTTAAATATAATTAACATTCAGACTTCCACCATGAAAACTTTGTAAAAAAGACAGTGAGAAATTGTTTTAAGTGAAAAACAAAAATATGTAAAAAATTTATAGTCTCTTAACAAATACTAATAGTTGTTGTCAGTGACAGATCCATAAATTTTTGTAGGAACACTATAACAAAGAAAATTATAGTAGACAAAATTCAAACCCTTAATCGTGGAGATCATTGAGGACAACCACTTTACCATAGAAAAAAATTTAATATCAATAAAGTATTAGTTAATATATATTGTAATCTAACACTTTAAAATTAATATTAAAATACAAAAAACGAGAATATGATGAAACATGTGCCCCTGACCCCTTAATAAATATGTTCCTGAGATGTTGGTAGATTCTTTATCGGTATCAATCAAAGTCTAACCATAAGTTTTTAATTTTGATATATTTTAGTTGATTTGGAAAAAATAATAATGATAATTAGGTTTTAGTTTGGGAGAGGACTTTGTTGTGTTGTGGACAGCTTTGTTCAATAATTTGGAGGGTGGAATTGAAAAAATTGTTGAAGGGATTGTGGGACTCACAAGTCCCACTTGACCCAATTAGGCCTTAATAAAGTAGTCTTACTCATTCATCACACAATGATAGGAGAGCACAAAAGCACATCACAAAGAGTATTTATTTATTTATTGGATGTTACATCTAATATATTTAAATAAAAACTAAAGGTTAACTTTCAAAATTTCAAAATATGCTTTTATAATTTTAAGAATAGTTGAAAAATACTTTTACAGTTAGTTTTGGATGAAAATCGTTAAAATTTTATTTTGAAAAACACTTCTTAACTATTAAAAAATTTCGTAAATATCATTCAACTTATATATAAAAAAAACAGTCTTATTAATTTAGTTTTTATACCAAATTTGTTAGCACAAAATAAAAACCAAAATTTCAAGTTAAAATCAGAGTTTAAATTTATATTGATATGTCGATATTTTTATTGATATTTTTACGTTTTCATAGTTCGATATCAATAGAATGGGTGAATCAATATTTTTATTACATCGTAAAAAAGTTCACGAATTAAAGAAATAAACATCTAAATGAAACTAATATAAATAGTAGACTTATTTACTCACCTAGAAGTAATAAAATATTTATTTACTGATTTAAATTTATTTTTTAAATTTTTTTAGAAATATCCATCGAAATCAAAATTTATGTAAGATTAAGACTTTTATATATCCATCGACAACCAAAACAAAAAAATTCAAAATAAAAATGTCTCCTTAAAACGATAATTAGTCAAATAAAAAAAATCTCGCACATATAGATCCGTGAGATTATCACTGTGTCTTAATAGTTAAATACATTTTCTTTATTCGATAATTAATTGTATGATAATTATTGGTTGTGTTTTTAATCTATTTTAATAGTTAAATAAATTTAAAATACGATTTTAACTTAAATTTTTGGTTAGTAGAAAAAATTAGTATAAATTTTGGATAAACAAGAGTATTTTTTAACATTTTTTAAGCTTAATGATACTTATGATTTTTTTTTCAATAATTCAAAAGTATTTTTTAAATAAAATTTAATGGTTTCCATCCGGGTGAATTTACGATGATAGGCTAGCCATTAAATTTTCTTTATTTGGTTCTTATAAACACTACTTCCACCATAAGTTTATATATTTGATTATCGACTTTAAATTTATGTTTTAAAAAAATATTTTAAAATTTGAAATGAGGTAAATTGGTTTTCATAAATTTATTTTTTATTTTAGTATTGGAATAGAAATACATATATCATGTATGTTCTAAACAAAAAAATAGGTCAAATGTCTTAATAAAGAATTTGATACCAAGACAAACTTAATTTTAAAAAATAAGATCGTTAACAAATGTGAAAAAATAAAAACAATAACAAAAAGGGAGAAATTATGATATTTAATTTGTGCTAATTTATTTTATTCATTGTACATTGAAGACACCTTTTCAAAACAATTGATAATTGATAAAGACATCAACTAATTGTAGACATTTAGTCAGTCAAATGTTAAACCATGGTCTACGTGTTTTGAACTTTAATACCTCCTAATAATTTAAAAAAAAAAAACAAAATTACGTTTTAAAAATACATAAAATAATTGATCATTTTAAAAAATAGTAAATAAATCAAAATATTTACAAGCTATAACAAAATTTTAGATTCTATCGCTATAGCAAAATTTTAGATTATTTTATATTCTATTACTATAGCATATAAATGACTATCACTAATATGATATGCTATATGTTGTAAATATTTTGTAAAATCTACAATTTTTAAAATTTCTCCTAAAATAATAATATTATTTGCATTTTTAAAAATAGCAAAATAAATTAAAATATTTACAAACTATAATAAAATTTTGAATTCTATCACTGATAGTCTTCTATCACTATAGGATATTAATGACTACCAATGATAGAATTTGCTATAACTTGTAAATATTTTGTAAAATTTACTATTTTTGAAAATTTTCCAATATTGCTATTAGTTTTGGATACAAATTGTTTTATTTTTTGTTTAAAAAATACTCTTCACCTTTTATGATTTTTTCTAAAAAGTATCCTTTCAAGCTTAAAGAAATTATAAAAAAAAATATAATTTTTTATCGTCTTAGTGATAAAAAGGGAAACATAGTATCAAAATTTAACCAAAAGGTTATGTGTTCAATCCCCACCTACTTATGAATTCCCACCTATTTATGAATTAATTTTCTATAAGTTTTCTTAACATCAAAATATTGTAAGGTCTACAGATTGTTCTAAGATTAGTTGAGGTGTTGTAACCACATATATAGAAAAATATATATAATTATTTTTAATATACAAAATAGACCGTCATGTCACATATGTGTAGCTCTAGAGACCCCTAAAACTAGGGTTTTTTTTTAATATTTTTTAAAAAATTAGGTAAAAAGTCATTAAAAATAAAAATTAGTGTTATTGAGTTAAATTTTAATTATCTATTTTAAGTTTGGATTAAAATTTTGTTATGGATCATAAATAGTTTACAAATTAACAAATTTTCTAAAAAAATATTATTATTAAAAAATAATCGATATATTATATTAAAAAGAAAAAGAAAACAAAAACTTAGCAGAATGTAAATTTTAGAGCCCACCATGAACGGTAAAAAAATAATAAATAAATATCAACTCCCAAAGTACCAATTCATATATATTACTATTAAAGCAATAAAGTATAGTATTTTTTTCACATGTCAAATATTTCAGTCCTCGTATCTAATTTTGTAATATATTTTTCTTAATAAAAATGAAGCAACGAGTAGTTAGTTTATTTCCCTTGATTAGTTGTTAAAAGAGAGAATAGGCAAAATGTAAATATCGAACATGATTATATTCGATGAATAAAATATTGAAGTTTTTATTTTTTGAATTTGAAAGGGATAGTTACAAATATAGCAATTATATTAAAAATAATTAAGTATATGACAACATTTTAAAAATAATTATAAATATAACAAAATTTGTCAAAGACTATTAATAATGAAAGTTTATTATTGATAGATTATGTTACAAATATTGGTTTATCACTGATAGACTATGTTATATTTACAATTTTTTTAAAAAAATATTGATATATACTTAATTATTATTTCTAAAATTGTTATCCATTATAATCACCTTAGGCATAAAATCTTAATATAGTTGAACAAGTATTTTTGGAAACGAGTTTTTCTTCCAACTATAACAATTTTTTTGTTTTGTTAAATTTGATTAATTAGAAAGAAGGTAATCTACTTGATTGGATAGTTAGTGTAAGAAAATCAACATCAACTTTTGAAAATTGCAATGGTTGTATAAGTATAATCAATTGGATTTTAATATTGTAAAACTTTGATAATTAAGTATCCTCAAACGGTTTGAATTAAGCTTTAATTTCATGTAAATATGATGATTATATCAATCATAGATCGAAGAGTTATATTACCAAAATGAAAGATTTTTCATATTTATGATTGATTGATTAACATCTTGCCCTCATGATTAAAAACTTTTAGATAAATATACATCAATTTAACTATTTTTAAATATAAGTAAAATGTACGATGATAGATCGAGATAGATTACTACATATTTAATTCAACCTCGTTGATTTTCAAAACTCATATACTTTTTTTTATCAACCACCACAAACCATAGTTAATTTATAAGTAAGTGGCCACCATTGATCGAACTCATTACCTCTTAGTTAGTTATTAACATTTTTACTATTAGATCAACCCATAGTGTTTAATTATTTAAGCGTACTTGCCTGACTCAAATTACTCATTATGCAAAATTTATCTAAAACACTCAAAATAATAATGATGATTAATTGATTGAGAGTGTATAAATGAAATTTCCATTTACTCAAACAATCAAATCATGATTGATTGATGCGGTTCGAGCAATAATCAAATTATTGAATTCGTTAGAATAAACGTATTTTAAAATAGAAAGATGTAAGGCTGTTATTAATTGATAAAATAGCTAAAAACAAGAATTTTGATTATTATAATCACATTTATTAGAGAAAACTATTTAAAAATCCACATCGTCTACTCGTGTTTATTATTTTGATACTTTAGTATCAATTACCAAAACTCACAAACTATTACAATAAGAAAAATTATAATAATCAACTGGGAGGAAAGGAAAGGGAAGGATGTCACAATCGAAAGAGTGCGTAGAAGATATGCAAATGCTTTGTTCCCGATAAGTATGAGCCAATGGGCCCTCCCCATCTCTATTTCTACAACCATTTCCAAGGGGGAAATTGGAATCTAATTGACCTAAGTAATCAAAAAAATTTGGAAAAGAAACAACAATTAAAATACTTTTTCGGTTTCGTGTAAGTTGATTAATTTTGTATTTTAAATATTTAATTTTAATAGTTGCTTTAAATAAATATTAAATTTAGTCGTATTACTTGTTTATATTTTTAGGAAAATTTATATAAATAGAAGAAAATAGAAAGTATTTACTATCATATCACAAAAAAAAAAACATGTAACATTGAGTTTCGGTTAAAATTTTAATTATTCATTTTGAGTTTGGATTAAAATTTTGCTATCAACGTTAAATAGTTTGTTAATTTTTCAATTTTTAAAAGTCTCATTTTTTAGAGGAATTCATGGAAAGTATTTATATCATATAGTAAAAAAAATTGATACTTTGAACTTGGGTTAAAGTTATAGTTATTCATTTCGGACTTTGATTAAAATTTTGCTATGAACGATAAATAGTTTGTAAATTCTTCTAATTTTAAAAATCCTATTTTTTTTTTACAACTTTTAGTATTTTTAATATAAAAATCAAAATATTCTTTTAAACATCAAAGGTTGGTCCGTACTTCCAAGAAATATTCAATTTAGTCTATATTTGTTTGATAGTTGGGTTTTTAAAAATATGTGATTATTTATTAGCAACTTTTAATATGAAATTTGAAAATAAATTTAAATATTAAAAGACTTGTAAAAAAATATAAATTTGACAAAATATTTACAAGCTACAACCAATTTTCAAATTCTATCAACAACAAACATTTGATAGACACCTATTTCGATTATTGATAGTCAGTGATAAAAGTCTATCAATTTCTATCATCGATAAAATCTGTTTATTTTGCTATAGCTTGTAAATATTTTTAATTTATTTTACTATTTTTAAAAATGTCTATAAATATTATCTATCCTCGCCTTAAAAGTCATTATTGTTATCAAAAAATTATTCAATTTTTATTAAAAGTAAATGGACAAAGAAAAAAAAATAGACCTAAAAGCAGAAAGATTGAAATTAATTTTTAACATATTATATTACATTATTTAACTAAAATTAAGATTTATTAATGGATGGTTGTATCATTGGTCTATTGATATATTTAGACATTTATACATATGTTGAACTGCTACAGTTTCATATTAAAAATAAGATAACTTTATTTATTGTTAATTGATTTTACAAGGGATTAAACAATCATATAAAAACACGAATGAGTCTATTTTGATCAATTCTATACTTTTGTAGTGGAGAGTGAAAGGAAACACACAAACGTGAGAGGTTGGCTTCATTCCACCCATTCATTTCTCCACAATTGATGGGTTTCATTTTCTTTAATCAAAATTCTTTAGTATTCATTATTATTATTATGGAAATGTTCCTTTTACTTTTCAGGTTGATGATGTGAATGAAAACCTCATAACTTTTTGAAGAAGAAAAACTTGTCTTTCTGTCTTTTGTTTGGATATCTAATAGTATGTATTATGTATATATCTATCGGTTGTTTCCATCGAACTCAATTCCACATATGAACGCACTCTTTTTCTATTGTTATTATTATAATTTTATGATTCTAGATTCCCAAGCTCTATCATTCATTTATTGTTTTATATATTATTCTTATTTGATTTAATTATTTTTTTTGGTTGAAGTTGTTGTAAACGACAAAACTATAATCGATGGTCTATCAAAGTCATCGATAGAATAAGAAAATTTGTAAATATTTTAGTTTATTTTACCATATTTGAAAATGTGTTTTTGTAGAGTACATTTTAAATTTTTTTTATAAACTTTAAGAATTCGTTCGGATTGATTTAAGAAACAAGATGTTTTTCAAAAACTTGATTTTTATTTAAACCATTTGGATAAAAACTATTTAAAATACACTTGATTGTTTAGTATATATTTTTTAAGTACACTGGAGAACGTCTTCCAAATACACTCTAATGTTTGACTTTAGTTTTTAAAATGTTGGCCGAGAGTGAAGGAAAGATCGAGCTCATGGATAGAAGACGCTTAGTATTTTAAAAAAAAACAAATAAAGACGATTTTTATAAATTTAGGAGTCTTGGGACAGATATTATCTATGATTATAATAACCACGTTTTGCTAGAATAAATACTATTTAAAAATCTCAAATTAGTTACATTAAACACTATTTCAAAACTCTTAATTTACTATAGTTATTATTATTATTATTTTTATTACTTACTACAATTTTTACTATTTATTTATCAAACTAAAATAGTCTACACATCAAACACATATTATTATAACTCAAACTAAAATAATTTACTTTTGGACCCAAACTACTCTAATCAAATAACAACCTAAGACTATAATAACTCACGTCTGGCTATAAACACCTCATTTGAGTGTTAAAATTAAAAATTACAAATAAAATGATTTAAAGGATCTTAGAAACTCATCACATGGTTTTAAATTTATAAACATGTTCAATATACATACACATAAAATTAAATAGTTAGAAGACTAATTTTGTAATTTAAAGTTTTTTTTCCACAATTATTAGACGAGAGAATGACAAAAAAGAAAAAGGGGAAAAGGAAAGAAATGGAAAGAAAAAAGAAAACCTCAAAACTTATTATTCAAAACGGTTACTTTTAACTCTTAAGAGGACCAATGAGTCATTATCATGGCAGCTTGCAACCTTCGTTTCTTTATTATTATTAGTATTTTATTGTATGTGAAATGAAAGCTAACAACATTAATCTCTTTTCTTTTTAGCCTTTTGGTCTAACTTTCACACTCTTTTTGTCCATTGCTTGGAAGTTTCTCACATTACATTTCGTACCAATAGAAATTCCCCTTTCTTTATGGGTAACAATCTTTATTATCTTTTTTTTATCAATCAAATAAAATAATTAAACAAAAAACAAAAAGAAAATTATGAAAAATATTTATAAAATATAATAAAATTTAATCACTTTGTAAATATTTTGATTTATTATTCTATATTTGAAAGTACTTCTAAACAAAGTAAAAGTTTTTTTTTTATTTTTATAATCTAATTCTATATGTTTCATTATCTGAATATGGTGGTGGTTGTATTTTCAAAAAAATTCAAATTTAGTTAATGAGTTGGTTTATTGTTGATTTTTAAAAAAACACATTTGTAAGAAATTTTGTTTTTATGAAATTTCTCGTTGTTATTATTTATTTATTTGAAAAACAGATAAATAATTTTGTATGATTACATATAAGATTTATTGAAATTAGCATGTTTTTATGAAATTTCTCGTTGTTATTATTTATTTATTTGAAAAACAAATAGATAATTTTGTATGATTACATATAAGATTTATTGAAATTAGCACTCAAGCATAGATTTTAAAACAATTATGCCTAATGCTTGTAAGTTATAACTTTAAATTGTATAGATTAATAATAAAGATGAAATTTTGTTTAGAAACTATAACATTAATAAAAATAGAAAGAGCCACTAATTAAGGTTATAATATATATTTGGGTGTACGCACACTTTTGTTCCATTGTTAGATTGCTTTTTGTGAATGTTATATTATGCATATTTGGGAGATGATTATGATTCTTTATTCTTTTCAAATATATCAATATTTTGTTAAGACAACTACCTGTAAACATAAAATCTGACAAAATTTAGAAAAGAACAACGTCGGATCAGTAACACTGTAAATGAATGAAAAACAAGAACACCAAACATATCATGTGAGACATTAACGCATTAAAATCAGAATTAAAAATCACGTTTTCTTTGAGATGTTTTGTAGCTTTTTGAGTAGATTAATAAATTTTGGAAAACATCGTTTTGGAAAATATTAAAGAAAAAATAAGATATTTACCTTTGGTTGGACCAAATTTGTATCTTGCAAGTATGATCCATCACAAAAATGGAGATTGATCATTCTTTCTTTCTTTGTTACTTCATTTACTAATTATATTTGGCTAAACGTGTGGAGTTATAAATTTACATTTTTTTTTTTTGCTGCATCAACTCATTTAAAACACTCCAAGAAATAAGTTAGAAACTTGAACATCAAGTTTTTTTTTTTTTTTTTTTAAATTACAAATCTGATTCTGTATTAAAAACAATGACAATAATTATATTTTATTGTAAAGAGTGTGACAAATGGTCAATTAGACAGCACATCTATCACATTTCCTATCAATAAATATAGCCATATTTAAAACCAACAACATATACCAACATCTTTTAATTCGAATGGAGATTTTAGTATAAAGTTTGTTTATTCGAAAGCTAAATCATATGAATAATCGTTATTGTGTTGGCTGGGCCTATAATACAGCCCTAATTTAGGCCCATTTGACATTCTACCATGAAATTCTAGCTGAGGACTAATAAATTATGGATGGGTATAGTTGTAAATATAATAATTACATTCAAATAATTAATTAGGTAGCAATATTTTAAAAAAATTGTAGATATAGTAAAATCTGTAAAAATCTATCATCGATGGACCATATTGTAAATATTGATCTATCAACAATAAAAGCCTACCGCTGATAGATTTTGCTATATTTATAAATTTTAAAAAATTGCTACAAATTATAATTATCCATAAATCGTGTAGATCAGAAATGGATAAAATAATTAAGTATGTAAAAATATTTTTAAAAATTTGTAAATATAACAAAAATATGTAAAATCTGTTACTAATAGATCATGTTGCAAATATTGGTTTATCATTGATAAATCATAAGAGTCTTTTAACGATATGGGATTATCACCGATAAGCTTTACTATATTTGCATTTTTTAAAAAATGTTGCTATATACTTCATTATTGTGTCTGTTATAATTAATCTCGAATAAATAATGATATTAATTGTAATGTTAACACTTTAATGCACCATTAACGAGTATTTAGATAGATGAACAAGCAACGAGGGTCGAGGAGTGTGAATACAATAGTGAAAGAAGTCTAGCATGCAATCTCTTTATTTTTATTTTTTATTTTTTTATGGAATATTTTCAAATATATTAAAATAAATTTAAAATATTTATAAAATATAACAAAAATTTGGATTCTATTGATAATAGACATTAAGATATTTTTATGAGTGACATTAATAGAAACTAATAGAAATTTGTTAATACACAAATATGAAATTTTGATATATTTTGTAAATATTTAATGATACATTTTTCTTAAATCAACTATATATATTTTTTTTAAAAAAAAATTGAATTCACATCACTTGACGACTTCTAATTCATTTATTTTTTAAATTATTACTTCTATAACTAAATATTAACTTTTTTGTACTTTCAACTATTCTCATTTTCAATGGTTGGGATAGGTTTAGTGGATTTATTCATTGGTTCCTAATAACCAAGTTTCTAATTCCATCTAAAAAGAATACATCGATCTCAAATGTAATTTATGTTCAATTTTTTTTAATGTAAATTCATATTATCACAAACAATTATTACCCACAAATCAAACAACAACTACTGCATACAGAAAAAAAAAATAATAAACCTTTTTTACAGACACAAATATTTATACATTTTCTTTCCCACTAAAATCTTAACCATTAACAGTAGAACAAGACAACCTAATTTCCCCTTCATCCCCACTCTTAACTCCAACACTACTAAG
>JBBPDI010000025.1:949890-963011 GCA_037974545.1 Cucumis variabilis | reverse complement strand
TTCTGTGCTTTGCTTTTGGTTGCTTAACAAATACATCACTTGTTTCTGAAGATTAATGTATTTCTCATACATTATTCTTAACATTTGACTTAGCTTCCCATTCTCTTGGATTTTTCTATCCAACTCCTGTTCTAATGTCGAGCTCGATTCGCTTCCCTGCATTTCGAGAACTTAACCGATGAGTGGCAAGAATTTATCCATTATACTCACGAGGTAAGTTATGTCTTGATTTTGATGGATTGAGCTATGTTCAAGTTGTGAGATGTTAGAAAAATATTAATATAGAAAACAATTTGGAAAAACTGATGGTAGATTGATTTACGAACATCAAAATACACACCTAAGTTTTCCATTTTGTGTTGGTATAATTTCGTAGTATATATTATTGTTAGTTCATTAGTTTTTTTTTTCTGTAATATATATATATATATAACACTCTCCATTCACTTCCAACCTAGAAATAAAAACTATATTATACATACAATACAATACAGTAGGGTTTAAAACCTTCATATATATATATATATATATATACACACACACACACGTATGTTTTAATTAAGAACAAATCAACACATGACTTATGAGGTTAATTACCTTATTTGACAAGCTCAGTGAGAGTTTTTCTTTATCTCCATAGATTTCTCCATCCAATTGATCTCTTTTCTGCTTCATACAAATAAAAACAACAATTAATAATAACAAATTAAATCATATCCAAAATTCACCATGAAAAAAAGAGAGAAAAAACAACCAAATAAAAAAAGAAAACAAACTTACTGAAGAATGATGAGCTACTTCATCCATAGTTGAATTAGCATAAGAAGAATTAGGATCCACATTAAGGTCCAAAAAAATATCCATCATATAAAATTAAATTAGTAATTTCAGATAAATTTTATTATTGTTGTTGCATGTAAAGAAGAATTAGAAGAAAATTTGATGGTATTTTTGTGAAGAAGAAGATCAAGAAGAAGAAGAAGAAGAAGGGAAGAAGAATTATTTTGCAGAAAAATGAGTGATAATAGGAAGAAGACTTATATATAAAGAAAGAAAAGAAGAGAAAGAAAAGAAGAAGAATTTGCAAAAAAGGGCCTGTGGGGTTGGGTGGGTCCCACAATTCTGGAAGAAGTCGGTTTTGGAATTCTTTTCCTAGTCCACCCCTTTAATTTTCATTATTTACATCACACTTCCTTTCTTCTTCTTCTTCTTTTTTTTAAACTAAACTTTGTTTTGTGGTAATGTTGACTTTGAAAGTAGAGTGGAATGGTTGACTTGAGTGTGTAAGGGTCCCACACGCTTTTGAAAATGAAATGATTTTTTTGCTCCCCATTATATTTTTTGAATGGGAATCACAAATTGTTTGATTGCTTATTTTTGTTTTTTAGTTAAATTATCAAAAATTGTTAAAAAGCATATATTTATAACATATAGTAAAATTTCAGATTCTGTAAGTAATAGACACTGATATATTTCTATTAGTGATATTGATAAACAGAGATAGAAGTCTATTAGTTCTTAGCATTAATAGATTCTATAATTTTTGCTACAATTTATAAATATTTTAATTTATTTTACTAATTTTAAAAAATATTCTTTAAATTATTGTTTTGGTTCTTTAATTAATTTTATTTGTTTAAGTTAATTAGTGTTAACTTTTAAGGGATGTTAGGAAACATTCGTGTTAGATAATTCGGAATGTTTTTTTGTTTCTAATTCTTTAATTCTTAAAAACGTTTTGAAAATTTGAGATTGATTTTTTAAGAAACTATTCTTTAGTGGTTTTGTTTTGTTTCTATTTATATTCATATATTTGTTTGAAAAAATAAATAAATTTTTTTACTTTTGTCATTGAGGTACTTAGAGCTTAGAGCTTAGTGAGATTTAGTCGGTCAGAGTTGATTTTTCAATCAAACTAACATCAAATCGTTTATGATTGATTTAGTAAATGTTCAAATTAAACCGACTTGATCACAAATAAATATAATTGATCATTAGTTGGTTTAAACTTTTGATGAAGTTTTTTAAAAATGTTGTTGGTTTGGATTTTTCCTAAACCAACGTTGTCCTAATTTAACCTCTCCTTATCTTCGACAGACCACCTTCGATTCGGCTCTTTTGATCGACCTACTTGATTTTTTGGTATATCATGCTTACATTTAACTCACTCCAAGGTTAGGTTGTAGTAATATAAATTCTATAATCAAACTATATATATTTTCAAATATATACCATTTTTTTAAAAAAAATCTTTATAAATTTTGAAAACACATTTTCATATTTAGTAATAAATTACATGTTTGTTTAGTACTCAAACTTTGAGATTATATATATATATATATTTGTATATATTTGGTGAGAACTTTAAAACGTGGTTAATAAGTTCTCTAAACTTCTAAATTTATAATCTTAACATTAAAGATTGTTGAACTTTATTATTTTTACAAAAGTGGGTCTTTTAACTTTCAATTTTATTTCGATTGAATCAATAAGTTTTAGATTATTCATGGTATAGGTCTTGACCTATTCAATATTTAAAACAAAAAACCATTTAGACACAAAATTGAAATTAATTTCATTATATGTCAAAAAAGTGAACATAGTTTAGGAACAATTAACATGATCTTCTATCTTATAAGTGAGAAATTTGATCCATCATCTTCACAATTATTATATTCATAAAAAAATAATTATATATAAATTTCAAATTCATGTATATCATTATACCTGTGAAGCACATAATTAAAAGTTGAATGACTTATCATACCATAGTAAAAATTTAGTGTCAAGATATAATTACAACCATCAAAATTAACTACGATATTTCTCTCTATATATAATTACCATATTCTTTTTTTATTATTACTATTAATACATTGATAAAATACATTATCGATATATCAAGTATATACATATGTATAGGTTATTCTTTGTAAAACGTTATATCTCATGTGACACATTTATACTTTGATTTAAACCATATAAACTATTATTCCAAAAGTTTAAGCTTTGAAGAAATTTGTTTGTGTAGTATCAATGAGGATATGAGGGGTAAAATTGTAATTTTGTTTTCACTTTAAATCTTAATTAATATTCTTAAAACTATACATATTGAAGCTGTATTATTTGTTATTGGCTTGTGGTTTGCAATGGACCACATATATTGATGTCATTAATTGGTCCCTTTTTCTTTCTTTCTTTTGAAAAGATAAGTTCATGCAAAATAGTCTATACTCTTTTAATTTCATAATTATACAATTAGATCTACGAAATAATTTTTAACTACATAACAAAATAAATTAAAATATTCACAAAAACATAGCAAACTTTCATATCTATTACTGATAGGTACTAATGATAGTTAGACGTGTCTATTAATATCTTACATTGATAGAATTTGAAATTTTGTTATATTTTATAAATATTTTCAACTAATTCTCTGAAAAAAAAAGTGGAAGAAAATTATACATTCTACTATTTCGTTATCACTTGTTATATATATATATATATATATATATATATATATATATATATATATAATAGTAATGGTGTATTACTTAAGAAATTAAAAGATATATTTAAAACAAGAAAAAAAAAATTGGTCCCTTTGCTTTCTACACTACTTTTTGTCATGTCTAACCTTTTGTTTATTTTTTTCTAAAGAAAAGTTAGAAAAGTTAATTCTTCTATAGGTAAAAAGGAATAACTTTCTACATTGCACGAATTTTAATTATGGTTTCAAAAAGGATAATGTAAACATTAATATATATATATATTTGCATGTGAGCTAACAATAAGCTTTACTTGTTAAGTTCAAGATCCAAGAAATTTGAACTTTGACCTTTTGGTTGAATGTTCTTTTATTTAGATTAGTTATATTTAAGTTTACAATTTTAATCACCTAACATATAGTTCGATTTACAATTTTCATACCATTCTATACTCTCACGTCTTGTTAAATTTTTATTAGCCAATGACAAATATTTGTGAGTTAAAAAAAATAATTAACCTATAAATTAATCAGTAGATTAAGACATCAATCTACTACTTCTCCGACAAAGATTCAATTATCAACTTTCAAAGTTTAGATTTTTTTTAGTAAAATAAATGAGTTTTTGAAATATAATGAATACAAATTTTATCATTATGAGTCGTTGGTAGTCTTCACATCATTAAACTTGGAGTCGGAAGGAACATCCGTAAAAGAGCGAAGTAGAACTATCAAGGGTCCTACTGAGTCAGACTATCAAGGTAGTCCAAAGGATTTATCTGTAGGATCATCCGTAAAGAACCGAAGGAGGACTCCGGAGGACCATCCATAAAGGAGTAGGACCATCCATTAAGGAGTAGGACCATCCATTAGTTGGTTCAGGTGAAAGAAGAAATATGAGTCCAGGTTCCGCATAAAGAAGAGATATGAGTCTAGGGTCCGCAGGATGAATCCGTAGAACTATCAAAGGTCCTGCTGAGTTAGACTATCAAGGGTCCTGGTCCGGTCGAATTAACATCCAATAAAACTGGTCGAACCAGTGAAATCAAAGATGAACAAGAAACTCATAAACGAGAAGACGCCCCAGTTCAAAGTCCAAACAGTGATTGTATAGGATTTCCCCGAGTCTAATCACGGAAGAACCTGAAGAAAATCGGGTTTGCAATTTCCAGAAACCACACGATTATATAGCCAAAGGGAATACGCCGCACCTAAAATCATCCCAAGCGCGGCTAATGTAATTAGTAGCAATTTCGTTAGATATTCAACTAAGAGTATGACAGGATTGAATCATCAACCACTAACATCATATTTAGTATATTATTTAATAAGCTATATGTTTAATTTGAAGCATATATTATATACTTTCTTAATTTAACTTTAGTTTATATCATGATAACAAAATGAAAAAATTACTATAATGTTATATAAATCCTAACATTTTTAAGATGTTTGAATTCTACCAAACAATTCAACTAGTAATTAAAAGTTGATTAATTCAAAGAAAAACATAATAATTAAGAAAACGTAATTAAATTAATCACGTGAGTATAAGGTAATTAATAATGTGTTTAGTAAATAATAAATAAACTTAATTAATTAAAATTTGATAATGTGACAGATATGATTCTTTTTCCATAAGACTGTTTCCTCTTTTTCCTAACACACCAAATTGTTTGTATTTTTCCTTTTAATTACACAAAATAGTCTTAAAGAAGAAGGGCTGAATTTAATTACTTAAGAAACTTTTAAAATAATGCCTTTTCATACTATATAAGTATAAATGTTTCCTAATTATTTATGTTCGAGCATATCTTAAAACTTTATGATAAGTATTTCTTTTTGTTCTTTCAAAAAGAAAAATAATAATCGTTTCGTCTAAGAGTAACACGTTCGGGGACAAAGACAAGAAATGTAAAGTTACTTTAGGAGGTGTATATATTATAATTCAAAATTCGTAACATTGATGCTAATCTTAATCTAGAGGTTAAAATGTTTGTAACGTCTTTACTTCTTTTAAAAGATGGAATATATTAAAATGATCTTACAAGATTTTCTTGACGATTAACGTATAATTTGATAACGATTTGATTCTTAGTTTTCCGTTTATTCAATAAAATTATGTTTGAGTCCAGTTGTCGTCGAGGTCCCTATATATATATATATATTTTTCTTTTATATATATATTATTTCATTTTTATTCCCTTTCCCAAGTTTTTGAAAAAGTTTACATGTGTATTTGGGAGAAAAGAGTGATAGAATTTTGGATTAAAGATGGATTAAGGGATTTTAAAATATATTTTGATTGTACTTGTTTAAAAAAAAGATTTTCTTTATACAAAATCAAAAGGGTTAGGTTAAACAAAAGAGTGTTTGTTATATACAATTTTTTAAATTAAAAAGGTATATTTGTTATTTTAAATTTTTAATTAAAATCACTACTCTACAAAATTTGTTTTACTTAACACTTTCAAACTTTCACTTACTTGACATTTATAAAAATAAAAATAAAAAAAAATCTAAGTAATGAGCATTTTAATGTCAAGTAATGACTATTTTCAAAGAAAAAGTGTCGAGTAACTAGTTAAAAATCTCTACGAATTTTGTTTTAAACTATTTTAGGTTAGTTGTTACTTGACGTTCCATACATGTTAAGTGTAGTTAACATTTATTTGTCGCAAAAAAAAAATACCAAGAACAATGTTGTTTTTTTAAATGTTAAGAATTTAAACTAAAATATATTTATTTACTTTTTTACCCTAATTTTAATAACTCCCAAATATCAATTAATATGATTTAAGATTTATTTTTACGAGGAGAAGAACTAAATATCTTAACTAATTGAATTTTGCTTGATTGTATATGATTGACAATAATCAATGCGAGCATGGCAATTGAAATTAAATACCTAACTATGTCAATATAATTATCTCATTTTTACTCTATTTTATAGTCCATATATCAAAATAACATTGATTGTTACGTGCATCTTGACTAATCTCACGAGATAATCCGTCTGATCTTACAATATTTGGTTTAAAGGAAATTTGTAAAAAATGAATTAATTCATACGTACATAACTATCATGGATAGAACTCACGGATTTCTTAGTTAGTTATTGAGATTATGTTTTGTTTTTACTATTAAATCAACTCAAGATGGTTAAAAAAATTTGAGTTTTTGAAAAATAATTTAAAACTAAATTTAACTTGAAACTTTAATTGTAAAAATATTTTCATAAGCAATAAAATAGATAACTAGACTCATGAAAGTAATGTGTTTGTAAAACTTAGTTTTCAAAAGTTAAAAAAACCCAAAAACAAGACGATTATTAAATAGAGTGCAAATGTTGAGAGAGATTCGATGATTGTCCTGGAAGATAGATCAAAAGTATGAAAGTGAATTTGTCGATTTAGCCTTTTTCATTTGCTAATCAATTCGTTAAAGTCGGTATTCTCAACCTGAAAGTTAGATGTTCAAATCTTTATTTTTGCATATTGTCGTCGAACTCCAAAAGAAAGAAAAAAAACACCAAGTATGAATATTAAAATAAAAAAACAGTGAGAATTGATTTCGACATGTGAATCTTTTATAGAGAAAAAAATTAAACTAAGAAAACAACTAGAAACCAAAATGAACTTAGTTAATCAACAATAATTAACATGTACCTCTAAAATCGAACGTTCAATCTCTCATCTATACAATTTTTTTATAAAAATAAATAAATAAATTTCTCAAATAAATTTTAGAGTTAGTTACAAATACATTTCCTATAAATAATCTTTATAGTTTGATAAAATTTTCGTAAATATTCCGTAAGTTTAATCAAACTTTCGTACACAATCAATGAACTATTAGTGCAATATATTCTTATCAAACTATAACAATGACTGAATTCAAATTTATATAAATTAACCTAAATCTTATAAGTTTGAAAGAAAGGGTTGGAAATAAATAATTTCTTTTGCAGCAGCAAAAATTGACATTGGGAAATAAAATTCAATTTTTCTTGAGGAGTTCGAGTTTATATATACTTTATTATTTATACTAAATTAATTTATGTATTATCTTTATATATATATATATATATATATATATATATATTTAGTCAAACTTAGTAAGAATGACGATTTGATATTTAGTTCATATTCTTTTTGATTCTATCTTATCGCTTTTGTTTTTTCATTTCTTACATTTTTATTTTTCTTCTGATTTAGAATCATATGCTATTGCTTTTCTTTCTTTCTTTTCTTTTCTTAAAAAACAATTTTTATTTAGACATTAAATAATAAAACCTGGATTTGATATTTAATTCATCTTTTTTTCTTTTTGTTTGATTCAATATATCTATATATATATACACACACACACACACACTTTAAAATAAATATTTTCTCATTTAGAAAATTGTGATTGCATATATTCTAAATTCTAATACTTTTGAATTTAGTTTTAGACAACTGTGATAAAATTCAGTTCTCCATCTGCTTTTTCTTTTTTCTTTTCTTTCTTTTCTTTTTCTTTTCTTTTTTTTTCCTTTTAATATCTATTGAGTGATATATAATATTAAATTTATCCTAACCTTTATCGACAAATTCAAGTTTTTTTATCGATCGATGATTTATAATAGTCTCAGAGTAGGTTGTCCGTAGTCGTTCAGAGAGGTCGATCTTGTGTTTAAGTCATGACATTTCTCTCTAATTAAAATTGATTTCAACTTTTTAGTTTTTTTGTTTAAAAAAATAAAACTCATAAGTGAGAAAGATGGTTGAGTTAATTACAATATTAATTTTGTCTTCATGAGGCTAATTGGTTAAGTTTTTGGATCGATATTTGATTTAAGAATGCAACAATTGCAAATGTAACATACGGTTAGATTCAAAATATTGACAATCATATATAGCAAAATCTTTAAAAAAATTGCAAATATAATAAAATTTGTCAAAGTCCCTATAATTGATAAACCACGTTACAAATATTAGTCTATTAAATCTATCAATAATCAGGTTTTACTATATTTGTAAATTATTTTCAAATATTGTTAATACATTTGATTTTTTTTCTTCTGAAAATGCTATCTATATTCTAATTAATTACTCATTCAACTAATACGATTTGGTTAATTAATTTGGTGATCCACGTGCATTTTATTTAATGAATTAATTTCATTTAAATAAAAATAAAGAAGAAAATTAGATTTTAAAATTAAATTGGTTTGTTAACTCTTTCAAAATTGAAAATTTAAATTAGATCTAAATCAAACATATGTCGAAAATTCTTCCTCAGTTCTTAAAGACTAAGAGCCGATAACACATATTTTATGTCAATTGTGTTCGTCTAGTTGTAAACTTGTGAAATATGTATTTTAAAATTTAAAAATCAAGATATCGTTTTCTTAGAGAATAATGTTTGCATATATTCTAAACTCTTAAGTACTTTGGAATGTTTTTTCCCTTTATAGTTTAAGAAAACAGTGACAAATTCAGTTCTAGATCTACTTTTTTTTCAAAAGCTTGGGTTCGGGGCCATCCAATGCCATTTTATTTTTGTTTATTCCAATACTAGAAATCATAAATAAAATTATAAAATAAATATAATAATAAAGTGAGCCTAAGTCAACAATAATCGATACTTCTTATGAGAGATTGAATATATGGCATCTATTCTCGTAATGGTAAAAAAACATAAGAAAATTACCAAGCTCAATTTGATGCTGTGAAAATTGCAATTGCAATTTAAGTATAGGAATTCAAGTGGAAATTCACCCCATAAATCACTTTTTCTTTTTTCAAAATTCTTTATATAGTTAATATGTTTTTATCTAAATATGTATACATACAATATGTGTATATATTCACTCACATTATCACATCCTCAGCTTAATATTGAAAAATTATATCAAATAATAAAAACATTTAGAAAAAAACAGTTAACGACATATATTTTTAGTGATATCAGATGATAAATTATAGAGTTATCGACTTTATAAATTTACTAATTTTGCAATTTAGAAAATGTAGTTACATAGATTCTATTATCATAAATTTTTTACTATTTTTGCAATGACCTTTAATACGGTAATGTTTTCTTGAAAGGAATCACGTGCTAAAATTATATCAAATTTAAAATATATATTAATGTGCTGGCATGCAATAATTATTATTATTTTCTCTCAAAAAAGATGAGATAAAAAAATGTTGTTGCTTTCGTAAACTTTATTAAATTTATATATTTCATTTTAAAATCACTTATCAAATTATATCTTTGAACCTTGAAGTGATTCTAAATTATCATTTTTAAAAACAACTCTTTTATATATATATATATATATATATATATATATATATATATTATTAATTTAAAAACAAACTTCGCGATATAAAAAATAGATTTAAAATGGAAAATTGGATATTAAATTGATTTTGATTAATTAGACGTGTGTTTTAGAGTACTTTTAAATATGATAAAATCACTTTCTACCAAATACTAATGAGGTAATTAAATAAATGGGTGACCAATGATAAATTTACCTAATATTCAAATTCATAATTTCCCTATCCATTATTCCAAGTTCCAAATTTTCAAATATTTAAATTTGTTTATATTTTAATTCGTTTTTTTTCAAATTATTAAAATTGCTTTTTTATTTTTAAAATTACTCTAAATATAAATAATTTTTAATCATTCATCAAAATTGTATTTAAAAGTATAAATAATAAAATTTTAAATGATTAAAAGATGTTTAGAATGAATATGAGGTCATAGTGTAAATTTATTGTTTGTAGAAAAATGTATAATTAAATTTTCATACGACATAAAAAAACATTAAATTTGTATTTAATAGATTTGTGAACCTTTGATCTATATAAAAGTTAGGGACATTTTCAAAAATAATAAAAATAAATTAAAATATTTACAAATTATAGTAAAAAATTTTTTTTATTAATGATAGGAATTGATAGACTTCTATCACTTACTATCAATACCACTAGTAAAAGGATATTAGTATCAATTAAATATTTTTTATTGACAGAATCTGAAATTTTGCTATGGTAGATATTTTGTCAAATTTGTTATTTTTTACAATTTTCCTAAAACTTAAGTGATTGGTTAGAGAGAACAGGAAAAAAATCTGTTGGGAAGGCTTATGTTGAAATCTCGTATTTAATTATTTTTTATACATTTTTTTCAAGAGCTTCTATTAAATTTAATTGAACTTTTTAATTAGTTAGATTTTGGAACTTTCAATTTTGTAGTAATAGACCTGGAGCATATTTTTTAATTGAGCTTTTAATTTTTTTTAATTTTAAATATGTTGATGTTAAGTTTCAGACAAAGAAAAAAAAGGTAAATTTTGGATACTCACATGTCAGGTGTGATAATAGCGATAAATTTGTAACTCAAAGAAGAATGTGACATACTATAGAAAAGAATTTGTATATGATTGTGGTGCTTACCTCATAGATCTTATTACTTAAGTAGAAAATTTTATGTGTATAGCAAATAGAGAACCTGAGTAGCAAGTCGAGGTCCTTCCCTATAGGTTGCAAGGTTGAATCTAATTGTTGCAAGCTTGTAACATGTACAACCATTTTGGCGTTTCGATAGGATTGGTCTCTACCAACGCCACTATCGAAGATATTTCCTTTTGTTTCGTTTTGCGTCTAAGACAATCCTTTAGGTATAGGTATGCCCCATCAGAATTTTGTTTTAGTTTACCTTAGTCCATTATCTAGGCTCGTTTTGGTCATTGGTGTCGCTTCTATCGTATGTGATATGCTCTTTGATCCAAAATCATCCATGAAAATACATAATTTGTTCAAATAAAAAGTGACAAATAGGTTGAGGAGTTATTATTCACAAAAGGAAATATATAAATAAGTTTGCATTTTGGTTTATCTATTTAAGGTTGCTCTCCATTTCAAACCTAGTTTTGGGCTTCTAAGCCTGACGGTGAAAATGGGCCGTCTCAAATGAATTCAATTTGGGCCGATAAGGAAATCCAAGTCCATCATGCGCACTGATTAATAGATTTTCTTAAGAAATATTTGGAGGAATTACTTTAGTTTATTTTCTTAATTAAGATTTTGTGTTTTTGAGGATTATTTTAATCTTTATCTCAATTATAAATAAAATTGATTTTCTAAAATATATATAATATAATACTATAATTATATTATAAATGTTCTGTTTTATAACTTTCATAATTAATGTAATAAAATATGGAGATTTATATTTGTATTTAATATTAAGCTATCCTTTATTGAAGATTTAATTTTAATATGATATAAATTTGAATTTAATATGGTAATATCATATTAAATATTTTATATCAATTTACTTTATTCAATTTTATTTGCAATGCAAAATCAAATATTCTTTAACTTTTTTTTTTTGGTGTCGTCCACGTTTTAACCAATTAGGTTTTTCATTTCGTATTTTCGATTTTGTTTTTCCACCTTTCCATCTCCTTCAAGTATATTAAGTAAGTACACACTTTTACCAGTTTCATTTTTCGTTGAAGTGTCCGGTAAACAAAAAGTACAGTAAATGTATATTCCAGTCATCTTCTTCAAATAATTTTTTCATGTTATTAAATTTGTTTCTTAAATCTACCAACAACATATACTCTTTCATACATATAATATTACAATAACAGTGATATTTTGATTATTTTTTATCATGCATGGATAAAACTCCAGTATATTTTGGTTGTATTTTAAAAAATTCATTTAAGTGCATATTAATTCCATTACTATTATGAACCACTCCATATTATAACTTTGTTATATGGTTTATTAGATATATACATCTGTGTATTTACAATAATACGTAAGTTGTGACGCATATAGTTCTATTGTTTTTTTTTGTCAATAAATGCTATTTGCAATACTATTATTTACCACTACATATTTTAAACATGTTAGGTAATGTTTACCAATATATACACTTGCATATTTATAATGTAACATATGTCGTTGTGTAATGTTACCAATATATACACCTGCATATTTATAACCCTAATTTGTTCGCAGGCAAACTCTAGATACTGATTTTGTTCAATTTTTTTACTTAGAACAATATAATAAGTTCAATTTACTAAATATATTATATCATATTTCATACACAAACCTAACTTTTTACTTATCGAAAATATTCATAAAACATAAATCTTTATATCCTCGATAAATATTCCAAATACTTATATATGAATACCATCCATAAACATTCACAAAAAATAATCTAAATCTTTTGTTGTCTATAAAAAATATATCGAATTAAAATACTGATATTGATTATTGAATCCAGCCTAGCTATCTTAGTTTTGTAAATTACAAAATGATTATCTTTTTATAATTATTATTTTCCTCTTTCTGTTGCACTAAATTATAAAGTGCTAATAATTATATATTTATGTATAATTGGGATTGTTTCTTATTATTTACAAATTAAAAAAAAAAAAAAAAAAAAAAAAAAACTTGCAGCAAAAATGCAATCTTCCCTCCGAAAGGCAAATTTATGTTTTAAAACAAAAGGCAGTTAAATTAAAACTTAAAACACAAAGCCAATTTTCACCGGCTATCGTCACCGTTTAATCACAAAAATTCATCGCCGTTAAATTGGCTGTGAC
>JBBPDI010000025.1:726207-740898 GCA_037974545.1 Cucumis variabilis | reverse complement strand
GAATAAGACGAGAAATCAATGAACATCCATAAAGAAATAGGAATTTCTTAGGAAGAGAAAGTTCAGTTGGAAAGGAACCATCAAAATTCAAAGTTCAGTCGGAAAGTTCAGTCGGACGCGCTGTTCCAATGCGGCATCGCGAACCTATCGCGACGCCACGCGAAAACCTTTTGCGATGTCGCGTTGCAGAAACCTATCGCGACGCCACATCGCAATAGCCAACGAAAGTTTTCCCAACGTTGATGTGATTTGTGTCGGTGAAGAATCCCCGATGTGCCTATCCCGACGTACCTGCCGACGTCGTCCGCGACATTGCAATAAACTTCCCTAACGTTTTTTTGGGGTTTTCGTGATGTTTTGCTGCATCGACGAAGGTTACTTTTCTTGTAGTGATTTATTTTGTCCTTTAAAGGACAACGATTGGCATAATGACCTTTGCGGTTGCATTTGAAGCATACGTTGTTGGTCTTTGAAGAGTAAGGTCTTTTGCTGCTACCTTTATTGTAGTATTTTTTCTTTCTTCGTGGAAATTCTTGATCTTTAGCTTTCTTTTTACTAAAGTGTCTCTTAGAGTAAGACCTTTTTCTTTTTCTTCTTCTCTTCTTTTGGTCCTTGAGAGAGACCATATTGCTTGCAGAAGGTGCTAATTCCTTTCTGTAGTCGGAATCTTTGATCACCTTTTTTGTATGCTTATTCTCTGTGCAGAGATTAATGCATATCATTTGAATTGTAGCTGAAATGTCGTCATATGTTAATTCAGTCCAATCAATTTGCTTGGTGACTGAATTTGTTGCAACTGTTTGATAGAACTTTTATGCAAAGTAGTGCGGTAATCCTTCAATAAATTTTTGTTTCCAGATATCAGCTCTGCAAGTTGTCAGGGTATATAGACGTGCCATGAAGGTGTCTTTATACCACTTGAATCTACTCATTTTATGGCATCTTAGCCTCAGAAGGGATTCAGTTGCAAGATTGAAATGGATTTGGGTGCTCCCAATAAAATGTTTAGTCATCGTATAGATCAACTGGTTGACCATGTCTTGTTCTTCTACTTGGACAGGAGCAGAAGAATTTTCTGTTTTGATAACTGTTCTCGTAGCAGTTAAGATTCGATATCTTTCCTACTCGTTTAGTTGATTGTGCCACCAGCTTCGTAGGTTTCCTGTGAAGCTAGAGATGAGAATTTGAGTTGTATCAACGTTGTTTTTCTGGTACTATAGGCGGATGCAGCCATCATCATTTCTTGAAAAGTGTTCATCATTTGGGCCTCAGAATATCCATCGATATTCCAAATGACAAGAGATTGTCCATCATAAGTATGTTTTTCATGATGGAGATCATCCCATCCTAGATTAGGGGGCGATGGTTGAGGATAGTGATTTTTCATATCCACCCATTGAGCTACTGGAAGAATCTTCGAAGTAGATGCTTGTGAGGAATCTTTTTTGATCATATTGATTCCCTTTGGATTCTCAACTATACTTGTTGAGACCTTTTAATTTTCTACCGAGGCTGCTGACCTTTTTAAGTCAATAGCGACAATGCGTCTGTTGATTTTAGCTAAATAGTCTGAAGTATCTTCTTTGAGTTTGCCGATATTAAAGCTGTTAGGCTGAAAGATCGGTTGATTTGGATCAATTTGAGGGATTTTAGGATTCTTGCCTTTTAACAGAAGTCCTGGATTTTTAATTCTTTCTACTGCTTTGGATACTGTAGAAAGGACTTTATTTGTAAAATTGAGTTGATGTTGGATATTTTTTATTTTTCGAACCCCAACTTTTTGAACTTTAACTTCATTAATGGTCTTATATGGAGATGAGACCATTTTGACTGCAGGTATAGCAGGATGAGTGAAATAGGCTTCTTCTTCTGGTGGGTAATTAGAAGCTATTTCTTTACCACTAGCAGTAACCCAGACAGTTGATCCTTTGATCATTGCAACTTGGCCATCTGCTTGAAATTTTTTGACAAGAGCCTCATTTCTGGCCTTTTTTTTTCTGTTTCATTCCAGCAACGAAGTTTGGTTTTGATAGAAAAGGCTTTCTATTCTCAGCTGGAGCAGCAAGCCACATATTTAGGTATTTGCTATAATATTCTTGAAAACGATCACTGTCATTATCACTGTTTATGACATTGATTTGATTGTAGACAGGTTCAGTTCTCCTTTCCATATCAGATTGGGTAGAAGAAAGAGATCCATCTTTTTCATAATGTACATTGGGGATTGATTGAGAAAAATCCATTGATGCTCTAATTGATTCAGATCTTCTAAGAGTTTCTTCTGGTAGAAGTTTGATCGCAGTGAATTCATCTTTCATTGCTACGTTTTCTTCAGTGATGATTATTACATCTTGCTGAGAAAAATTGAAGGTATTAATTTTGTATACCTGGCTAGATCTATTTTAGGAATAGACCAGTTTTTGAGTTTATTCTCAACTTAAGCCAGATGGGCTTCAGCTGAGTTATGATTGGTAATTATTTTTGAAAGATCATCATTTGATCTCAAGGATTTGGTAGAGGAAGAAGAAGCAGTTGTGTATACGATCGTGGGAGAGTGAGGGGAGAGCTTAGAAAGAAGTTTTGGAAATCATAAGGGGGAGAGAGAGAATCCATTGGATTATTGATGATGAACTGATTTATGATATTATTTTCTTTTATGAAATAATATTCTCTATGATTTATGATATTATTTTCTTTGATTCTCTATGATATAATTTTCTTTTATGAAAACAGATTTATGCGTAAATAATAATAAGATCTTTGATCGATCAATCAACTCTAAACTTGAATATCCTCATGGTTATATCATGAATATTTAAAAGAATTTGTTCATATCTTGAATGTTCATCACTACTTTATCAAGATTTCCAGAATTTATTCTTTTAGATTTCATGTTTCAAACCACTAAATAAACTAAGTCGAGGAGAGATACTCGATCTTATTATTCTTTAAACTAAATCAGAAATCATAAGAGAAGATAATTACCGCAAAGATATCTTAGAACACCATCCTTCCTCCTCCGAATTCAGAAGGAAGTTTACTCCATATAGAGAGAAATAGAATGAGCTACTAAGGCTTTGTTACCATTGAGGGTCGGATGCCACTGCTATTTATAGTGAAAACTAAAAATTAATAATTGCATTCAAAATGTAGTAGAACTTTGTTTAATGTATTTTTTGATAACATATTTTGTTAATATATGTGTTTTTTTTTCAATTAAAAATTGAAAAAAATATATATGTATAATTTTGATTAAGAAATAATAAATCAGAAAATGTGAATTTAATAAGAAAGTTAAATATTGAGATATTTAATATATATGTATGTATGTATAAATAAATAAATAAATAAAAATTGGAAAGATATTAATTTTAATAAGTAAAGATATTTTTACAATTAAAATATTTAATATATAATGAGAAAAAAATGGTGTAGGGTCCACTAATATATAATTAATGAAAAAAGAAAGTATAGGACCCATGAGTAATATATATATATATATAATTAAAAAAAAAGAGGTGGGCTAAAAAATACCTTATTTTTTTCAATAGTTTTGGCCCAACCCCATTTAGGAGAATAGTTTCTTGGAATAATAAGAGATATAACAACGTCTTTAGGGGCCATTTTGAAAAATGTCAAAACCACTTTTTTTTTAATTTTAGCAAATAGCATTTTTTGCACGTGCATGGTATTTTATAAAATACCAAAATACTCACCTTCCCCAACTGTAATTGTTTTATTTCTACATTGTAATTAATTTTGTCCTGTATTTAGCAACCCATATCATAATTTTTTTTTCTTAATATCTAAGGAGTCAAATAACATTCATTGGTTGAATAAAAAAATAACCAAATTATTATTTTGAATTAAAATTTTCTCATGCTCTTTTTGTTTAAGTGAGAACTCGCTATTTGTTTGCTTTTCAATATTTCTTAATAAATTCTAATTAACTTATTCTAAAAAAATAGCATTATATATAATTAATTCAATACCATAAATTCATACAATGGTGGAAATTAATTAAAATTAGAAAACAATTACATTAAACACAAATTGTGTTTAGAATAACTTTTAAACCAAAACATGTTTATTTGACTTAATAACATTAATTAAATTAAAATTTATATCAATATTGGTTTAAAAGTGTAATTAATGTAATTATTTCAATATATTGTGTTTTTATCAGAAGTCTTGTCTGTGTAATTAATTTGTGATATACAGTTATGAGTTTATCAAAAATCCTTTCAGGATAATCAATTTGTGATATGCAATTATGAGTATGTAATTAATTTTGACGTGTTAATAATGTAGAGAACTCGATCATAACCTCTTCCTAATATCTCGGGATTTAAAAGATATCAACAACTTTATTCATTTTTTTAATTTCACTATTGTGGTAAGATGCTAACAGCTTTATTCATTTTTTATTTCAAAATATTAATATTATTAATTTTTATTGGCTAAATCTCTAATCTTTTTTATTTCAAAATATACTACCCTTTTCTTCATCATTTTTTTAATTTCAAAATAGAGCTTAATTTATTTTTAAATTTTAAATTTTTAATTTGAAAATTAAAATTAGTTTTCCTATTAAGATCTCAACCTTATTATTATTATTATTATTTGAAAATTAAATTTCAACATTTTTTATTTCAAAATAAGTTAGAATTTTTAAACCCTTAATAATTTAGAAATTAAAATTAATTTTCGTATTAGATCTTAATTTATTTTTTAAAATTAATTTTTTTTTCAATAAAATAGGCTAAGATACTGTGTTTTTAGATAAAATCTTCTAAATTTCATATACATTTTATTAAATAAATAATATTAATTTAAAAAATCAGCTAAAATTTCCACCCAAGTTTTGTATCTTTTTGTTTTAAGTGTGTTTTTAGATAAGATACTGTGTTTTTAGATAAAATTTCCACCCAAGCTAAAATTTAAACCCTAAGAGACAAGGAAGATAACTTTTGTATCTTTTTGTTTTAAGTGAAGGTTTTTGTTCTTCCACCCAAGTTTTACAGGTTGTAGACTTGAAAATCAAAGATGGAAGATGGAAAATGAAGATAGTGTTTGCGTGCTTCAAATGTTTATATTCCTCTTCTTTAAAATGTATGATGAAGTTGAAGATTTAAACTTAAAATGGAAGAGGGTGGAGATTGAGGTTTGTCCGCTCGAAGAAGATGAGATCAAAAAAAAGAAAAATGAAAAGTGGAGACGAAGGAAGATGAAACTAAAACTTCAAATGGAAGAGGGTGGAGATTGGAGTTTGCTCGCTCGAAGAATATGAGATCAAAAAATAAAAATGGAAAGTGGAGACGAAGGAAAATTTTCAAAATGGAAGATGAGAAAAGAAAAACAAAAATGAAAAATGAAGCAAGAAGTTCGTGGCAACAGGTTTGGAAAATGAAGATAAAGAGTTCTAACTTTGATTGGACAAGTATGTATTCAAGATTTATTAAAGTGTATTTATTCTATTTTAGCTCTAAGAAACTAGCTTACACTTTATGTATAGGGGTATTTTGGGTTTGTTTAAGTTCTTATTTATTGTTTTTCTTTCATTTTTCCATTTTTGATAAAAAACGGTTTTTCTATTTTTCAAAATGGCAATTTTAAAATTGTTATTCTTCTAGTTGACCCTAGTTTCTCAAATCACTATATTTTAGAAAGTGCCTTTAACTCATATAGCCTAAATTGCTATATAACATTACATGAAGAGCTTAATTTTCTAATAAATTTCACAAATGTCCTAAATAGCTCTCCATATTACACAAATGTATAGTCCAAACTACTTTAATTCTCTTTTCTATTATTTAATTGATTTATAACAAATATCTAAAAAGGAAAAAATCGTGGGATATGGTTTTGAAAAGAAGTGGAAAACCATTTAATACTTTCCTTCTATGAAAACGGTCATCTACTCCTTCCAACATGGTTTACAGAGAACTTTTAGAGAGTTTGGAGGTAAAGAAGAAGGCATTCAAGGATCGACAAATACAAAACTTCTCAGAGAGAATTTGGATAGAAATTTTGAGGTTAGTATTGTATATATTCAAAATATATGAAACATTAGGTATATTAGGTATATTTTAGATATTCGATTATTAAATAGACAATCAAACGAAAATGCAATTTTGAATGTGAATCATTCTAGGGTTTATTGAGATTTCGGCGATGAAGAATAAAAGTTTCGACGGCCGACAAATGCAAAACTTCTCGGACAGAATCTAGGTGGAAATTTAGAGATTAGTATCGTATATATTAAAAACATATGTAACATTAGGTATATTTTATATATTCGATTAAATAGGCAAATAACGTAAATGTAGTTTTAAATGTGGTATATTCTAGGGTTTATTGAGATTTGGGTGGTGAAGATGAAAACTTTCAACGACCGGTAAAGATAATTTTTTAGACAGAATGTGGATAGAAATATTGGAGGTTACTAATGTATATTAGGTATATTTTAGATATTTGATTAAATAGACAAACAAACGAACATGTAGTTTTGAATGTGATACATTCTACGGTTTATTGAGATTCATAATTAAAAAAATTCTTGCATTGTGATACATTTTAGGGCTTAACGAAAAGGTACTATAAGTATATTTAACTTACATTTTTATTTAAATACGTAACAAAAACTTACTCTGTGTTGATTTACTATATGTCACTATATAGTATTATTGTACATAATATGGGGTATATATACAAAATCACATAACAGAACTATTATAGATTACAAATATATTAAAGTACATTTATAAATGAATAAAATACATTTATAAAGGAAATATATGTAGTTTAGTACTGTTTTAGTAGTATTTACTAATTTAAACACAACTTTTGTCGAAATTATGTATAAAGTATTAAAGTATATAATATGAGGTATATATACTAAATCACATAACATAACTATTATATATTACAGATATATTAAAATACATTTATAAAGAAAATCAAATACATTTATAAAGGATAACTATGTATGCATGTGTGATCATGTATTTTACTACTGTTTTAGTAATAGTATGTAAACATAGAATTTAAACACAAATTATGTTGGATGAAAATAAGAAAAAATTTGGACTTCTTACTATATACATAATTATATATGTCATATTGTATACATGATGTGATATATATGTGCAAGGATCATCTTGGTAAAGTACGAAATTTGAAGAAAAGGAAAACGAAAGTAATTGATTGCAATTGGAAGAAAGTGAAAGTAATTGAGGAAACCAACTAACCGGAAGTTGTCTATAAAACGAAAATTTGAACCAAACTGAAGAACGAAAATGAAGAACGTTATTGATAATGGTGAAATTGATAGTAGAAATGACAAAAATTGATTCATAAAGAAAACTCGCCAGCGTCGGACTTTTTTTTTTTCAATTCACGAGTGATGCAAAAATGGTATAATATTATGTTTAATCATTAATTTTTTCCATATTAGAAAAGATTTGATTTTATATTGAATTAATAAAATATTTTTAATTAAATTCGTTATTAAAATTTATACATTAAGCCAAAAAAGAAAGTTATCAATTACCTAATTAATTTAGTCTAATATAAATAAGAAAATCATTTTAATTTAAATTAAAAAATGATATATAATTAATAATTATTATAGGTTTATAATTGTATGAAAACCTAATAAAAAAATAAATTATAACCGAGTACATTTGTGAAAATTTCTAGTAGATTTAGGTATTTTATCTAAATCTTTTTTTTAGGAAAAAAGTTCCTTATTTCTCCCCCATCCACCAACATAATAAATATTTTAGAACAATGTTTTTTTTTAAAAAAAATATACAAACTTAGAGATTGAAAAGAAAACTAACGTACTTAATTCTTGAAAGTTGAAAAAGAAATTTAAAGTGTTCTAAAAAAATTTGTCAAACGGGGAAAAATGAATTTTCCTCCTACAAAAAATTTGAGGTCAAATTTCGATCAAAATTTTGTCCACGGTTAAGTGTAGGTACATGTGGTAATTAACCACAATTAAATGGTTATTAAGAAGACGGCATGTAGCATTAAAGTAAGGAATATTCCTAATTTAAGCTTAACCAGAAAGGGATGTAACCCTAAAAGCATTAGATAAAGACTGTTGAATTGGTCAACCTATTAACCCAGTTGAAATTCTTGAACATATGGCGTAGTTGAAAGTCCTAGTCAGATAATGAATTATGAATGAGGCAACAACTATAAATAAGACTGAGAAATACATAAAAATGAACAAGCTCCTCAAACTGTCATCTAATACTCTCTATTCCTCTTAACCTTCTAATTTAAGTATAGAGTAGTTGGGACTTACACCACACGGATGCTCAACACCCCTAAAATACAAGTATAATTGTTTTCCCATAAACATGAAATAAACTTGATTGGTTAAAATTATTTGACATAAAATAATTAAAAAATCTTGATTTGGTTTAACTTTTAAGATTGGGAAATGATGAAAACAAAGTCTACATTTTATAAAAACAAAATGATGAATAATAGATTGAGATATTTTAAAAGAAAAAACGATGGTTAGAAAGTGTAAATTAATAGAAAGAAATTTGTACTGATCTTTTCTTAAAAATAATGTGATTTTAGAAAGTATTGTAAAAAATAGTTCTGGACGAAAACTATGAAAAAAAATAGATGATTTTGGGCAAAGTCGTGGACCCCGTCCACAACTTCAGTGATGTGGCAGTGTGGGCCCCACACCTTTCTTTTTCATCCGTTATTTATATATAATATATATTAGCATGAACCCCACGCCTTATTCTTTTTTATTATCATTGTTTTTATTATTATTATAAATATATACTAATTCTTATACCATCAATTTAAAAAATATCTTTACTTATTAAAATTAATATCAACTTTTCAATTTTAATTTATTATTTTTCTTTTTCTGTTTTTCATTAAACTTTTTTTTTAATTTTTTTATATATTAAACATCCCAATATTCAAATTTTCTTATTAAATTCATATTTCTTAATTTAATTAAATTATTTCTTAATCAAAATTATATATATATATATATATTTAATTTTTTAAAAACACATATATTAACAAAAATATAAAATATGATATTAAAAATATATTAACCAAATTAAAATAGTAATAATAATAGTTAAGAGAAGTTAAAGCTTACTCTAAAAATAATAACAATAACAACAATAACAATAATAATCATAACAATTGACATGAATTTTTTTAGAATTGAGAGTATTTGGGGAATTGGTATATATATTTTCAATTGTTATTATTATTATTGTTATTATTTTTAGGATAAGCTTCAACTTCTCTCAATTATTGTTAATACCGTTTTAATTTGTTTAATAACATATTTTGTTAATATATGTGTTTTTTTTATAAAAAATATATGTATAAGTTTGATTAAGAAATAATGAAATTAAATTATGAAAGGTGAATTTAATAAGAAAAATTGAATATTGAGATATTTAATATAAAAAAAAAGAATAAAAGAAAAAAAAAGAATAAATTAAAATTGAAAAGTTTATATTAATTTTAATAAGTAAAGATATTTTTAGAATTAAGGAGTATGTGAATTAGTATATATATAAAATAATGATAAAGAATAAAGCATAGGGCCTACATATAATATATATTATATATAAATAATGAATAAAAAAAGAAGTGTGGGGTCCACACGGCCACGACTTTGCCCAAAATCACCTATTTTTGTCAATAATTTTAGCCCAAACCTATTTTTGACAATACTTTTTAAAATCACATTATTTTAGAAAAAGGTTCATTGGTACTTTTTAAACAATCTTTCTAAAAAAAATGATGTAATTAATAGTTCTGTTTATAAATATAGAATGTCAAAGTCTACCATTTATGGAATATAGGGGTCTTTTAAGAAATATAACAAAGTGATAAAATATTTATATTGTATAGAACAATTTCGAAAATGAAAAAAGCTCACGTGTCCACAATGAAAAATAAAAAAAAAATCATGATTAATTGACACCCAACGCACGTAATATATTTGGTAAACGAACGTTTATATTTGACTATTCTTTGCTACACGATCGTTCCAAATCTAAACGATTTTCTTTTTCAAGATTCTTTCGTACACGATCGTTTAGTTTTTGCTATTCTTTGGTACACATTCATTTATATTTGATCGTTTAAATTTGGGTAGTCAAATCTAAACGATATTTTTCAAGATTTTTTTATACACTATCATTTATAGTTGGTACACGTTCGTTTAGATTTGATCGTTTAAATTTGGGTAGCCAAATCTCAACGATTTTTTTTAAAGATTTCTTGGTCGATCATTTAGGTTTGATCGTTTAAATTTGGCTACCTAAATCTAAACGATTTTTTAAAGATTCTTTGGTACACAATCGTTTAGATTTGGCTATCCAATTTCTCAATGATTTTTTTTCACGATATCTTAAACCAAATAACAATTTGAAAAAAAAAAAAGAAAAATTGTAAAAGAAGAGAAAAGGAGGATGGAAAGAAAAAGAAAAATTGCATAAAAAAGAAGTTGAAAAGGAAGGACAAACATAAATATTTAGAAAAATTTTAGACGAAAAGAGAAAAAGACGAAAAAAAACGCACATAAAAAGAGAAGAATGACGATAAAAAGGAAGGGTAAACCTGAAATATTTAAAATGGTCAGCTTCATGTGCTTTTTCACTTTGTTAGACGAGTCTACAAATTTTGCCGCTTTGTTCTATTTATGAAAATCAACACTTTTTAAGGCTAATTTTCATAAATATAATAAAACATAAAAATATTTACAACTCGTGGAACAAAATAAAAAAATGAATGATATTTTCATAAATTTCAAGTTTGTCCTTAAATAATGTGGAAGATTTTTTATTTCTTTTTTTTTTCTTCTTCTTTGTTGTTTATTCATCTCTTCTTCATATTTAATCCTTCTTCAGTTTACAATATTATGATTATTTATGTAAATATTTACCAATTTCTTCATTTTCTCTTCCAAAGTTTCTTCCTTCTTCTTCATTTCTCATCTTCTTTTTTCTTCTTGGTACAAGATTTAAATGATATTGCTACAAAATCTAAATGATCGTGTACCAATATCTAAACGATCAGTTGTTTATCCCAGATAGATAGAAATGTATACAAGATTGTTTAGACTTGCTAAGAGATCGTTTAGATTGAGTACAAGATTGTTTATATTCTCCCGTCTGAAATTTCTTCGTTCAACACCCATGTCACAAGGTCTTTATCGAGTTAGTCATACGTGATCAGGGCCTTATAATGAATCTTTGTGTAAAGGATGATTTAACTTCTTGGCGAAAGGAATGTTTATTGACTAACGTGTGTTTGTGTGAAATGTATGTTTAAGCGATTTGATGTTCTTAGAAAAGGTATTTCATGAAAGATTTTTCATAAAACCTTGTTTGGGGGAAGGTTTATCATAACCCTTCCTCAACTCTCTTAATCCTTCCCCAATTCTTCCTAAATCCTTCCTTATTTATAATTAATCCATTTAAGTTTAAATGTTATTTAATCCATTTCATTTTTGGGGTCTTTTCAACAATATAATAAAGCGGTAAAATATTTATACTATATAAAAAAATTTTGAAAACGGAAAAAGCCCATAGCCCCACAATGAAAATTTTAAAAAATATCTCGATTAATTAGCATCCAACGCGCGTAATATATTTGAAAAACGATTGTTTAGTATTCAAGAAATGATCGTTTAGATTTCGCTATTCTTTCCTATATGATCATTTAGCTTTGATTGTTTAGATTTTGCTTCTCAAATCTAAATGATCAAATTAAAATCTAAACAATTTTTATTTTTGGTACATGATCGTTTACATTGATCATTTAAATTTTGATTGCAAATCTCAACGATTTTATTTCAAGATGTTTTGGAAAACGATCATATTTAGTACACGATTGTTTAAATTTGATCGTTTAAATTTGAAAAACAATTGTTTATATTTGGTATACAATCATTTAGAGTTGATTGTTTAGATTTGTTCGTTTACATTTGCGCAGCCAAATGTAAATGATTTTTTAAAACATTATTTGATATACGATCGTTTAAATTTGACTATTTTTTGTACACCATCATTTAGATTTGATTGTTTAAATTAGGGTAGCCAAATCTCAACGAATTTTTTGGTCACAATCGTTTATATTTGGAACACGGTCATTTACATTTGGCAATCCAATATCCCAACGATTGATTTTCACGATTTTTTATATTTGGCATGATCTTAAAAACCAAATAAATATTTGAAAAAAATAGCACGATCTTGAATCAAATAATATTTTGAAAAAATATAAAAAAAAATTATCGAAG
This sequence comes from Cucumis variabilis, assembly GCA_037974545.1. Classification (NCBI taxonomy): domain Eukaryota; kingdom Viridiplantae; phylum Streptophyta; class Magnoliopsida; order Cucurbitales; family Cucurbitaceae; genus Cucumis; species Cucumis variabilis. The sequence goes on along the minus strand of JBBPDI010000025.1, from coordinate 728,585 downwards.
AAAAAAAAAGACGAAGGAAAAAAGTAAAAAAAATTACAGAAGAATTGAAAAAAACGATGGAAGGAAAAGAAAAATTGCAGAAGAAAGAATATGAAAAGGAAGAGAAAATGAAAATATTTAAAGAAATTGAAGAAGAAGAGAAAAAGACGATGAAAAGAAAAAAATATCGCAAAAGATGATGAGATTTTTTTAAAAAATAGTAAATTCCATGAGCTTTTTCATTTTGTGACATGGGTCGTAAATATTTTGTTTATTTGCTATATTTATGAAAGTTAACCTTATTTTTTTCTCATTTATAATTTATATACTTATAAATTTTGTTAATTTTAATCTTCTTATTTAAAAAACATAGCTTTTTCTTAAGTTATGAATTTGGTACAATTACATAAATTTAAATTTTTCATTTTTTCTTTTACTTGAATTAGGTAATTTATTGTGATTACACCGCTTGATCCATATTTTTTTTGCTCCACCAGTACAAAAAAAGGACAATTTGATAAATTAAATATACAAAATTTGTGTATTGGATTTAGAATATGATTTTTTTTAAAAAAATTAATAATTTACTTGGACGTAAGGATTAAGTAAAAAAAGTTCAAAATGGACGTTGTATTTAAAGAAATTACTGCAAATTGTTTTATGAAAATTAGGACGATTTGGTAAATTAAATATACGAAATTTGTGTATTAGAGTTAGAATATGAATTTTAAAAATAAATTAATAATTTACTCGCACGTAACAATTATGTAAAAAATGTTGAAAATTGATATTGTATTTAAATAAATTACTTCAAATTGTAGTACTAAAACTAGGACGATTTGATAAATTAAATATACGAAATTTGTGTATTGGATTTAGAATATGAATTTTTTTAAAAGAAATTAATAATTTACTCGGATATAAGGATTAAGTAAAAAATGTTGAAAATGGACGTCGTATATAAAGAAATTACTTCAAATTGTTCTACGAAAAGTAGGACGATTTTTTAACTTAAGTATACAAAATATGTGCATTGGAGTTAAAATATGAATTATAAAAAAAAATTAATAATTTTTGCTACTGCAGTGTGTTTCATATAATTGACTTCAGTTTATAACAACCTTTCTAGAAACTATTTATTGGTCCAATTATTGACTCATTTGTTTGTAGCTTATTCTCAATTCATATTATGTATAGATTCATTATTTTGATATTTTGTGCAGAATATAAAAGAATACTTCGTTTCGAACTCAACACAACAAAAAGCACTTAATACTAGGGGTGAAAAAACCTGAATCGAATCGAATTGAATTGGGTCAGTTCAGTTCAAGTTAAATTTAAAGTTAGGTTAAAAAAAAAATTGAATTGGGTCGTTCCTTCGTCTTCTTCGGTCGGCTTCTTCCTCTTCATTCCTCTTCCTTCTTCGCTCGGCTTCTTCGTTCTTCTTACGCCATTCCTTCGATCGTCTTTCGCCTCTGCCATTCCTTCGATTGTCTTTTGCCTCCTCCATTCCTTCTTTCATCTTCTGCCATTCCTTCGTCGTGGGTTCGATCTCCATTCTTCGTTCGTCACCATTCCTTCATCTGTGAGTTCGTTTGTCACCATTTCTGTGGGTTCACTCGACTGCAAAATTTTCTCTCTCCGTTCTTTGTGGGTTCAGGTCAACTCTGTTCTCTGTTCTCTGTGATCAATTTTCCTCTCATCTGATGTTTATATTGTACCCTCATAGCAAAATAGCAAAATAGGATTGGAAAAAAAAAACTAAAATCCCACTTTTCTATCATAGCAAAATAGCAATTTTTTATAGTTCCTTTGTGAAGCAACTGAGGTTTTTCTAATGAAACACTTCTGAATTTTTATTATACATTCTGTGTGTGTTGTTGTTTTGTGAATACAAAAGTGAAAAAGAAGAACAAATTGCTTCAACCAAATCCTTTGTGTTATTGTTTTGTGAATACAATCACCAAATCTCTCCATATTTCTTCAGCCACTGATGACTTCCTTCACTTACTGTCATGAAAAACAGTGGACAATCCCCAGGAATCTAACGTCTTTACACTCCTTGTAATATAGATTAGTTATTAAACTTTCTTTGGTCATGAATAAAACATTAACATGGTTTAGAATAAGATGCTTGAATCTATAAAAATAAATCCACTCATGTTATTGAATAGGGAAAAGTCCAGATAGATAAATGCTTTGTATGCTTTTAATTCAATTCTTTACTTTTCTACTTTACTCATCTTTCTCCCTATCAAATCATCTTTTAGTTAGCATAAATAAAACCTGTAATGATGATTTATGAGTTTGAAAATGAAGGACAAGAGCAGAAGATGATGCTTAGTTTGAGAAAACTTTTACAATTTACTCTCCTCTAGATTCACGAACACTAGCAATTG
>JBBPDI010000025.1:692796-709408 GCA_037974545.1 Cucumis variabilis | reverse complement strand
AGCCCAGTCTTACGGATTCCGAGGCCGGAAGGTTCACCGTTGGGACCTTCCTGAACGGCGAGGATTGGTTGCCGGCTGCCAATGTAAACTTTGATACATCTCTGTAATAAACACATAAAAGAAGAAAACCCACAAGGATTTTTTTTAAAAAAATTATTTTTGTTCTTTTTTGGTTTGCCACTATCTTCTTTTGTCACGGCCAAATGTTAAGGAAGATCAGATTATTTTTTTCTATTCTTAGAGTTCGATACTTGTGAAGTATATTATGAAGCGGTAGGTTTGAAGATGTGAATTGTTATCTTATCCTCGTCCAGAATTGACAAAAGAGATTAAATTTCAACTTAGTTCATTTGCACTTATCTTTGAGCATACCAATTGAAATTTGATTCACTATGGAATACTTTTTTCTTTGTTTTTTTTTTTGTATGTATAGGAAAAGGGAATATGAAGCCTCAGTGGACTTAGGTATTTCTCTATATTTGATTCTCTGATATTGAGATCAAGTAAGAAAAAGAAAAGATACGGTGAGCATTTTTTTATGAAAAGAAAAGTTTTAGTTCAACAAACTTGCTATAGAGTTGTAATAATATATTTACAAAGAGAATAATAATGGATAAATTCACCCTTACCTTTTCCTTTTAGATTAAGATGAGATAGTTTTTTTTTTTTTTTTCTGATTTGCAAAGAGAATATGAATAATTATATGTTTACAAAGAGAATAATATTTTTTTCACTTAAAAAAAAAGATGTGAAATTTTGCTGATTTCTTAAATGATTAATTAGTTAAGTCAGCCACTTGTTTGAGCTTACACCCTACACCTCAAACTTCCTTTTCCTAATTTTTATTTTTACCTTCAACTTCTCTTTCCTAATTTTTTTTCTAAACTTTTTTTTTTTTTGTCTACTTCTTCCGTACTAATTTCAATAACAGCGTACATAAATAAATAAGATTCAATATCTCAAAAGGAAAAGAAGATAAAAGACAACTTAATTTGAAATAACAAAGATGAAAAAACTTTTATAAATATTAATATAATATTATAAATGTCTATTAGTGTGCTTAGTAGCCATATATAGTCATACGTATTCCCTTCAATAATCCAACATTCATGTCATATGTCTATAAAAGACTCACCTTTAATTTTTAGTGACCATATAACTCACCTCAATTACTTTATTCAAAATATTTTGAAGAATATTATGTACTTATCTTAATTTCTTTTCGTGGTTGAATGAAATAAAGAGTTATTAGTTGAAAAATAATAAACATCAATCCACTAAAGAAACAACATTTTCCTGAAGTGAATGTTGTAAATTTTAAATAGCGATGGATGAAAATAATCAATCTTGACCAACTGAAACAATCACATTCCTTGAAGTGAATGAATTTGACGATTGTTATAAGAAGTAATTATTTTTTGTGGTTGGTCGTTATAATCATTCAAATCTAAAAAAAAATCACATGAAATGATGATCTTAAAAAGAAAAACTCCCCCCCAAAAAAAGAGAAAAATGTGGACGCAGATTTTGCATATCAAACTAATATTATATTGGCTCATCCAATATGACAAATTTTGGATGTTGTAAAATTTTGAATCCCTGGAAGAGATTGACATATTTGATAAAAAAAATGCTTTATTTATGAATTAATAATTAATGTTTTTCTTATCTCTAAATTTTTCGGATTGTAATTATTTTGTTTAATGAAAAAACATGTATAATTTTCTTATGCTTAATAACTTAAAAATGAGTAATGAAGTTATATGTCTGGCAAACAGTGGCACACAATACTGACACGTAAAAAATATTTTTTTCAAACTGACAATGCTGGAAGCAAAAGTCAATACTATATCATGTTCTGCAAACGTGATTGAAGGGTTTGGAAACGAAAATATTATTTTGCCTAGAGGAACAAAATTCACAATTGATAGTGCATTGTTCTCTAGTCAATCAAAGAGAAATCTATTGAATTTTAAAGATATATGTTGCAATGGTTATCATATTGAGGCTAATAGAAAGAATGGGATAGAATATCTTTATATTATATCTACTGTTTCAAATGAAAAAAGTATATTAAAAAAGTTGTTTGCTTTATCTTCTAGATTATATATTATACTCATATAAGAGTAATTGAAACATATGCAACAATAAACCTAAAGTTCATGAATCTAGACATATTTGCAATTTGACATAATCGATTGGGTCATCCAGAATCTATAATGATGAGAAGAATTATTAAAAATTCACATGAATATCCATTGAAGAACCAAAAGATTCTTCAATTCATGAATTATCATGTGATGCTTGCTCTAAAAAAAAGTTAATAATTAGACCATCACCAGCTAAAGTGAAAATTGAATCACCTACATTTATTGAACGAATTTATGGTGATATTTGTGGACCAATTAACCCACCAAATGGACTATTTAAGTATTTTATGGTCTTAATAGACGCATCCAACAGATGGTCGCATGTGTGCTTATTATCAAGTCGAAATCTTGCATTTGCAAAATTACTTGTTCAAATAATTAAGTTAAGAGCACAGTTTTCTGATCATACAATTAAGAAAATTCAACTTGATAATGCTGATCAATTTACTTTCCAAACATTTGATAATTATTGTATGTCTATTGGGATAAATGTTGAACATCTTGTAGCTCATGTTCATAAACAAAATGGTCTAAGAGAATCATTTATAAAATGTTTGCAATTAATTGCTACACCTTTGCTTATGAGAGTTAAACTCCCTACATCAGTATGGGAACATGCTATTTTGCATGTTGCATCACTTGTGCGTGTTAGGCTATTAGCCTATCACAAGTACTCGCCATTACCGTAAGCATATGGCCATGAGTCAAATATTTCTCATTTGAAAATTTTTGGATGTGCAGTATATGTTCCAATTGCTCCACCACAATGTACTAAGATGGGTTCTTAAAGGAGGCTAGGAATATATGTTGGTTTTGATTTCCTATCAATTATTAAATATCTAGAACCCTTGACGGGTGATGTGTTTACTGCACAATTTGTAATGAGACAAATTTTCCAATACTAGGGAGAGGAATTAAGAAGTTGAAAAAAAAATTACATGGAATGTATCATTATGTTCTCATTTATATCCTCGTATAGATCAATGTGAACTTGAAGTTCAGAAAATTATTCATTTGTAAAATATAGCAAATCAATTGTCAGATGCATTTGTAGATGCAAAAAAAGTAACTAAATTACATATAGTAGCTGCAAATGTCCCATCAAAGATTGATATCCCAACATAACATGTTGTCATTAATGAATTTGGAACACGCTAGAAGCATGGTAGACTAGTTGGTTCCAAAGATCAAAATCCTAAAAAAAAAAGGAATTGAGCCAATAACTCGATTAAGGATGTGGATGTTCTAGAAGAAATCCAAAATTTCACTTCTAACAAAAATGTCAAAGAAGATAAAACAACAGAACATAATAATGAAATCTCGATAAAAAAAATAGAACCGAACTAATGTAGTTGTTGACAACATTTTTGCATATAATGTTGCTCTTGATATTATATCCAAAAATGAAAATTCTAAACCAAAATCTGTTGAAGAATGTCGACAGAGAAAAGATTGGTTTTTGTGGAAAAGAGCAATTGAAGCAATTGAAAAAAAATTAAATTCACTCACCAAACGTCAGGTTTTCGGACCAGTAGTTCAAACACCTCAATGTGTCAAATCTGTGGAATATAAATGGGTATTTGTGAGAAAAAGAAATAAAAATAGTGAAATCACAATATAGAAAGCAAGATTAGTTGCACAAGGTTTTTCACGAAGACCTGGTATTGATTATGAGGAGACATATTCTTCGGTGGTGGATGCAATGACATTAAGATTTTTAATCAGTCTGGCTGTGTATAAAAATCTGGACATGCATCTTATGGATGTAGTCACAACATATTTATATGGATATCTTAATAATGATATTTATATAGTCCCAAAAGAACTTAAGATATCCGAAAAATATAAATCAAGTTCTCGAAAATTATGTTCAATAAAGTTAGAGAGATCATTATATGGATTAAATCAATCAGGATGAATATGCACTTCTAAAAAAACAAACTATCTTGATGTTTTTAAACTGTCAAGAATTATTATTCTTGACAGTTTTAAAATCGTCATTGAAGTCAACGTCAAGAAAGTTAAAGTTCTTGACGGTTGATAAAAACGTCAAGAATAGTTAACATTGATGTTTTATAAATGTCAATTATACAAATTTTCATAATAGTTAAAAATCGTCAAAAGTGTGAGTGTTCATGACATTTAAAAATTGTCAAGAATATGAGTGTTTATGACATTTAAAAACCGTCAAGAGTATGAATGTTCATGACATTTAATAATTGTCAAGAAATTGATTGTTTATGACAATGAAAGACCGTCAAGAATGCACTTGTTTATGACATTTTAAAACCGCCAAGAATGTATTTTTTTTATGACATTTTATAAACCATCAAGTATGTTTTGAAATTTTTTTAAAAACAATTGTAATTCAACTATATTTTTGTTCCTGTATTGTGCTCCCATATTCTTGACGGTTTTTAAATGACTTAGAATAAAAAAGACTAAAGCCTACGTATTAGAAAAAAATTACAAACAAATTACAAACTTTTATATTGTCAGTTGAACCTATCATTACACATAATTTTCATTAACTAATTCTATTTTAACACAAAACTAGTACACATATAAATAAGAACTTTCATATATAACAATAACATAGATAACGCTTTTATAAAGAAACTAATACACAAACTCTATCGAATTTCCCTAAAGGGGCAAATACAAGCAAAATAAATACTAAACCTTGGTAATATATTTTTACAAAGAAACTAAATATAACAAGGTATTCTCGTGAATAATGAAATTACAACAAGTCTTGTCACTAATCAAACACCAATCACTTGCTTGGTAGCTTCATCACTACAGTAGATTGATCGGATATTGGTGCAAGACCTAATAAAAACACAATAGTTATCAAGAGTTACAAACTAGGTTCAACACTTTGTAAGAGATTAAAATGCATGATCCAAGTGAAGTTTGAGAACCAAAAACTAAAGAGAGTAATACAATCCACCAACTAAATAAAACACATCATATAATATAATCCATGTAAAAGAGGTTCCTAGAAAGTGTTTAAGTGACACTCTCGCTTATACCCATTGATATGAATGCCCATCAATGAAAAACTAAAAATATGAAAACAGTATCATCAATAAAGTTTTTCTATTTTTAATGGCAAAAACTCATGTTAGGATCTCATTTTCCATACAATGAATGATATGATTGTCAGTAGTAGTTACCTTTAGGAAGTTGTGTAGTTCTTGAAACGTTCAAGGGATTGCATGTTATCATCAAGAAATCCCTGAACCAAATAAAAGAAAAAAAAAAGAATGATTAGACCGTACTAGCATAAATCTTCAATTTGACAGACAAAAAAGAAAATCACAAATATTATCTAAACTAGACTAATAAAAAATGCAAGAAACAAAAGTGAGATTATTTAGAAAGAACTCAAGCATGACATATTAATTCTATAAACGTCAAACCATGGAGTCCACATTGAGTTTCTTAAAGAAGCTTTGGAACGGTCATGAACTTTTTCTATTCTTATACATACTTTGAAAGTTTAGGCCTTCCTCTTGATTTTCTGAAACAATACAACAATGTTTCAATAGAAAATTCACCACAAGAAAAACTCGCAAATCTTGAAATTTTTTTACATGTAAAATTCAAATTTGAGAAATAAAAATGTTAAAAAAATCCATATAAACCCCAGTGCAACTTAAGCAATCAATTGCTTGAATTATGGCCTTACATAGTTATTATTGTAAAGCAAGTAAAATTTGTACCTACTTCCGAACACATACCATTATCTATGTTATAGATGATTGCAATTGTAAACTTTAATCGAAAAACTAGAAATAAGAACAAGTGAATTGAAGAAATGTATACCCTATCAGAAATCCATTAGGATTTCTAAAACTAGCATTTGAAGGAGCAAATATAGCAAGTGTAACGTTATTCATGCCAATAAACTCCAACTTCATGGACTTTCCATCTAGTGGAACATTGTTATATCTCTTTATAGCAGTAAGAGCATTTGCTTGTCGTCAAAAAAACAATTTCAGTTGTTCCCTAAGAAGAAAAAAATCCAAAAAAATGTAAGGACATGGCTAAAGATATTAATCATCAATTGTTAAAGAAAAAAAATCAAGACATACTTGCGGCAATGAACAAGTCTGATATTGATATGTAAATGAGGAAGATTCAAAGAAACAGAAGTCAAAATACTGCAATTATCAAGCTCCAAAATCTGCAGTAAGTCTTCATACCATTTTCAACCTAGTGGACATTTCACTTTTTGCAAGAGAGTGAAATGAGTTCAGTAGGTACCTCAATGTCAAGAATTTATTAGATATTACTTGACATTTTTAAAACATCAAGAAAAAATACATTACTTGATGTTTAAAAAACATCAAGAAAGTTGAAAATTGGCCTACTTCTGCATTTTCATAAAAAATTTTGATGTTTTTTCTTTAAAATCACCAGTTTTTTGACATTTTTTTTAAAAACACATCAAGTAAAACTACAAACGTCAAGAAAGCCCATTTTTGTAGTAGTGATGGTACAATCGCCTAAGTGAATTTTGTTGAAAGACGGATATCAAAATAAAACAATTCAATATGCCCATGCGTTTTTTATAAAGAAATTACAGTCAAGATTATCCATTATAACTGTATATGTTGACGATTTAAATATAATTGAAACTCCTAAAGAGTTTTCAAAGGCAATAGAGTATCTTAAAAAAGAATTCGAGATGAAAGATCTCGAAAAAAAAGAATTTGCATTGGTTTACAAATTGAACATCTGGCAGATGAGATATTTGTTCATCAATTATATAGAAAAAGTTTTGAAAAGATTTTATATGGATAAAATACATCCATTGAATATCCTAATGCAAGTTTGTTCACTAGATGTAAAGAAAGATATATTTTGACCTCGAGATGATAATGAAAAACTGCTTGGTCCAGAAGTACCATATCTTAGTGCACTTATGTATCTTGCTAATAATACAAGACCAAATATTGCTTTTTCAGTAAATTTATTAGCTAGATACAATTCCTCTCCATTAAAAAGACATTGAAATATAATTAAACATGTACATTATTATCTCCGAGAATCAATTGATAAGGGATTATTTTATTTAAATAAATTAAAATTTAACTTGGTGGATTTTGCAGATTCTAGAATTAAACATATATTTCGTTATCTTCGAGGATCAATTGATAAGAGTTATTTTATTTAGATAAATTAAATTTTAACCTAGTTGATTTTGCAGATTTTGGATATTTATCTGATCCACACAAAACTAGATCTTAGACAAGTTATCTATTCACATGTGGAGAAACTATTATATCTTGGCAATCAGTAAAGCAGACTATAACAACCATCTCCTCAAATGATGCCGAAATTATACGAAGACAACACGACACATATAACTCAAATAAAAGGAGGTTATATTAAAAGTGATAGAACAGAACACATCTCATCGAAGCTTTCTCATGCTCATGATCTTGAAGAAAATGGTGACATCATAGTACTACAAATTTGTTCAAAGGATAACATGGCAAACTTATTTACAAAATCACTACGTACCGCAACCTTTAAAAAATTGGTGTACAACATTGGAATACAGCAACTCAGAGATCTCAAGTGATATTTCCATAAGGGGGAGTAAATTTTATTTTTGTAAATATATATGAAATATGCACTCTTTTTCCTTCACTAGGATTTTTTTCCATTGGGTTTTTCCCTACTAAGGTTTTATCAAGGTATATTTCACATATATAATGGACATCTAAGGGAGAGTATTATAAATACTAACATAATAATATAGATGCCCATTAGTGTGCTTAGTGGCCATACGGCATGTCTTCCCATCAATAATCCAAATGTCATGTGTCTATAAGTGACCCACCCTTACTAGCCATGTAACCCAGTTCATGCTTACCAAATTACCTATAAATAGTGACATTTGTGGGTTTGTAAGTATGAACAATATTGGTGAGAATTCCATGAAAGAGGGAGAAAGTGAATAAATTTTATGAGATTTTCTAATTTTCTTAATTTCTTTCATTTATTTATTTATATCATATATTATATTTTATTATTTTAATATTCTATTTTCTTAGTTTCTGTATTTTGCTTGTGCTCCGTTTTCACAACAAAAACAAGAATTTTAATAAGTGAAACTTTTGAAGGAAAAAAGAGTTTTAGGCCAACTTCAATAGAATAATAAACACTATTCAACTTGTGAATTTACCCAACTTCATTTTATCATTTTCTTATACATTTTTCTTATTTCCTAAGGAACTCGCTCCTTTTGTAAGACCCGTTTCTAAAGTGAGAATAAGAATTTAAAATCTGGTTAAGAGTTTTGAAATTTTGCGTTTTAAAATAGAGTAGGCGTTTTGAATTAAAACTTCGCGTTAAGAAGTAAAATTTGGCTAAGCATTAAGAAGTTGACACACTACTACAAAAATGAGTTTACTTGACGCCTGTAGTTTAAGAAATACTTGACGCTTTTAATAAAAATTATCAAGTAAAATGAAAAACGTCAAGAATAATCAAAAAGCTGAAAGATGCATAATTTTTTTGAAAAAATTCTTAATACTTGACATGTTAAAAGCGTCGAGTATAATTTTACATGCTTGACATTTTTTAAATGTCAAGAATGACATATTTTAAAAAATGATTAGTTAAAAAATTAAGAAAAGAAAACCTAAAACCCCATCTTTTCTCCTTCTCCACGATACTACCTCATTTTCCCTCTTACATTTTCCATCACCACCAAAAACTAACCTAAAACCACGACAACAGCGATGAACGACGATGACAGCGATGAACAACGATGGCTGGTGGTGATCTTCGGCTGCGATCAACGTTTGACGATGGCTCACGAAGCGAACAAATCTGCTACATACGAACGACTACGGGGAATGACTCCACACAAATGTCGCGATATGGGTATATTGAAGTTGGGGTTTTACTTTTCCATGGGATTCTGAGTTCTTCCATGCACATCTAGAATTAAGATTCCTCTCTCAGAGATATTTTTCCTCAGGTTAGAGCTTATGTTCTTCCCTTCTTTCAACACTCTTTCCCTTATTCTAATTTTTTTAACATCTGTTGTTCTGTTGTTAGCATATGAATTAACAGAGTGGGGGTTCTAGGTAATTCTTGTAAGCTTCTAATATTGGGGTTTTTTAAGCATCCCTGAAACTGAGGCGGGCAGAAGCCACAAGCATTATCACAAGCTCATAAACCACTCTCTTATGTTTGCTTCAGGTATGTTGGATTTCTGTAGTTTTTCCCTCATTCATAGCAACATGAAAAACCTACTTGATAATAAAAATTACCATGTACTGCTGTGTATGACAATTTGTTTTATTGGATGGTTGCATAAATGAGTCCCACTTATTACTTCTTTTTCAGAAAGGATATTTTAAAGTATATATATATAAAATACCATCTCATTCCGCCAACTATAAGGCCTTAGCTTCATTTAATTTACTATCATTCATATTATAAAAAATGTGGTTTGATTATTCAACACATGCAGTTTTGAATTCCAACCTCCGTTACAAAAATTGTAATAACTTTTTGATTAAAAACAATAGTTTGTCTTATTGGTTTAGGAGAAAATTTGTAGAATTAAGGTAGTTCTTGTGTGATATGATTTTTATGTTCAAGCTTTCTTCGTTAATCACATTTTGGGCTATTTATTATTCAGTTCCTGGGATCATTGGTTGTCTCCAAGCCTTGGAGGCCATTAAAATTGCAAGTGCGATTGGTGATTCACTTTCAGGATGGATGCTTATGTTTGATGCTTTAGCAGTGAGGATCAGAATTGTATGTTTCACATTTATATAACATTCTACAAATGATTAATTTTAATGCTATTACATATTAGTACCATAGTTATATTCTTCTTGGTAGGGAATCGCATCTCCTCATTCCAACATGAATGAGAAAAAAATCCCTAAAATAACATTACTCATGTGAGTAATTTTTGTTGGATCATTCGAAATAGAGATGTCCACCATCTATGAATCATGATATGTCCAACCTATCTTCTAAAGTTTATGATATTTACTCCTATTTGTTCTTTAGCTGAGTATAATCTTCTTATTTTTTAATATTGTGTAGCCGAAGTCCTATGCTAACAAATTCAAATGGAAAGGACCACCGAAAGCTAAGGAAAATCAATTTGGAGGTTCATGCATCCCAAGCAAGGAGCTGGCTGAGTGTCAAATGTGAGAATTTAATATTTGATCCATTAGAACTTTAGGATGATTTTATAGTTGTGTATAGAATACGTGAATTCTAGATCCTTTGCAACCTTGGTCGTGATCCTTGAGATAATTTTTAGAGCATCTTTTTAATAAAAATTACTTGTGATTTTGATTCAGAAGTATCGATCCATTGATGATTAGTTGTTGGCGGCAAATTTCTGAATCGACACTTTTCAGAAACTTAACTATGGCTGGAGGTATGAGTTTTTATTATTACTTCGAAGAATCAAATTGTTTAATTTAATTTTGGTTACGGATTTTAGCTATAGAGAATTGAAGTTCATGCTAGTTAGTAATGGTTATTGAGAAATGTTCGCTAAGTCTGATGAGATTGAGGTTTATCGACATTCATGTTTTTGTTTTGAATATTGGTGATTGCCGCTGTTTATTACTGTATCTTACCATTGGAATACAAATTTTAGGAAATAATTGGTCTACTATACTCATACTCACAGTGAACCAAGAAATCTGTGGTTAGTTGAAGTTTTGTCTAAACATAGCATATGTCACCAACCGTTTGAAGTTGTTTTATGCTCGGAACTCTCTGATCTTTTGCTGGTTGTTTACTGCTTTCAGATCATCTTTTTAACTTGAACTTCCCTAAATTTATTGGTGGCAAAGATGTTGAAACTTAGACAAGTTTTTCCACAGGGATTAGCTCCTTTCTTTGCCATCCTGATCAATTGCAAGTGCCATGATGCTATGCCACCGGTTCTATATGCGTCAATCCCATTCTATAATCATTTCATTTGTGATGGGGACATGAGAAAGATGAAGGTGATGAAATTTGTGTAGGAGCAAATAATGATTTATATTCAACAAAGTTAGACTTAAAAGTTAATGTTTTTAGTCTTAATGCTATTTTAAGTTCTAATCTTTAAGTTAATGCTATTTTAAGTTCTAATCTTTAAGTTCCCTCTCTTTGTTTTATTATGTTATTAGTTATCTGGAGATCCCTTTTCATTCATTTTGTATTTTGTAGTTTAGTTTGTAATACTTGACACTCTTTCCAAAAATATGCATTGTATGTTTGTGGTTTATGATAACTAGTTAATAGTTACATGATTTGGTAATTTTGAGATGTGATTACTTGAATTCCAAATGACTGATTGTTGTGCCTGATAACATTTAGATAACAATTCATCAAGCATTTACTAAGTTACACAAGCTCTATGAACTGATCTATTTACTATTGTTTGCTTCTTAGACTGGTTGCTTTGATGAGCTTATGCATGTGAAATTGTTATAATATCTCTAAAATGTTTTTATCTTCATCCTTTTGGTAATTTGTTATAATATCTCTAAAATGGTATGTTGTGTTTAAATGATTATTTGAATTATTTTCTACCATTCAAGTAATCAAAGTATTAACTTTAATATTTTGGGTTTCATATCAGATTGATATAAGGAGCCATATAGTCAATTCGAGTTAGGATGAAGTGTGCATGAAGCTTGCTGATTTTTTAGGTGGCCACATTTGATTATATGGTGAACTATATATATTTTGGGTTAGATAGACAAGTTTTTGTTGATACTGGATGTATATAGGTGTGATATTTTGTTGATATACTTGGATATAACTAGGTGAATTAGTTTAGTTGATACACCTATAGGTAGGCTACACATAGATGGAAAGTTAGGTTGTTGTTAGAAAAGTTAGGCTAACTACATGTATGTATATGGTTCATTGATATATATGTTAAAATATTATTAGTTCTTTGATGGAAAAAGTTTAGTTCATTCAATTGTTCAATTAGTGTGTACTTTAGCACATTTGTACGTGTACTCTTGTTTTACTTATATACTTTTGGCTTCAAAACAGGTGCACGGAAGATTATGAAGATATTTTAAAATATATATTTTAAAAAAAAACTTGACGTGCAAAACGTGTCAAGTGTATAATTCTACTTGACGCTTAAAATCTGTCAAACAAAACTACTCTTATTCTTGACACTGGATTACTTGACAAGTAAAAAGAGTCAAGTAATCTCATACACTTGACGCATTTTACCTGTCAAGTAAACTGGCCTTACTTGACGCTTAAAAACAGTCAAGTATACCTTCCTTATTCTTGACAAAAAATGGTGGTGAATTAAAATGGCTCGCAAATACCATATCGTTAAAGTAGGAATCTGAGACATACAGTGAAGGTATGATTATGATTTATGCATTGCTAAAGTATAGTCATTTTGTTACAATGGAGACTATATTTTTTATTTTTTACTTTTTGGTATATGCTTCATATTGTGTGTAATATTAAGTCATCATTTATAATGCACTTAGTATAGACATTCCTTATAAAGCTAAGTGAACTTTTCATATGACATACCATTTTCAACAAAGCTCCCCAAACCTTGTTTTTAATATTTGCATTTTTTGGATAGATATGCTATATGGTCATTGTTGATAATTGGATATTTTTCGACAAAGATTTATTTTGTATGGTAGAATTTTATTTGTCACTTACCATGCTAGATCTTTCCAAGAGGAGTAAATTTGAAAATTTTGAAGAAACAATAGTTGTCTTGACCTAAACTTTCTTTAGGTGCATTCCTGTCAATTAGAAGAAATGTCTCTCTCATCTAATGCATAGGGTTCATTTACGACATAAAATAAATGTCATCGTAGATCATTTTTTTTAAAGGTATTATAATAAATGTTGGGGTGGGGATTTGAACCCGGGACCTTCTGTCCACAGGTCCATACAGGTGCCAGCTGAGCTAAGCTCTTGTTGGCTCGTAGATCATTTTTCTTGTAGTGTAGCTATCATTTTACCATTTTTAAATATTAATTGCTAGTAGTTTAGCTATTTAATTTTTTATTTGGCTATTATTTTTCTAGTTCGTTGAATGCAACTTTGTTGGTTCGTTTGCCACATTTAATGGTAGGTTATTGTCCTTCTAATCACAAATTTTATTTTAAAAAAATATTTATCAAGTTGAGTTAATTGTAATTTTTAGTAATATAATTACAAATGAGGTTGAATTTTTTGTATTGTACTGTATGCCCTAGTTGCCAAGTTATTTTCTTTTTAATTATTTCATAATCTAATAATTTCTTGAATACCTGGGAAATTTATTTGTAGGGTATCTTATCAATGAAAACACACTGATGAAAGTGATTGGAGGGCTTAATATGAGACTACTGGGATTGTGGTAGAATATTTGCAAGATGCAAATGTAATTATGGGAAAAGTTATAGTTGTAGTAGGATATGGGGATACTGTTCCTTATTTAAGATTGTGATTTATGATTCTTCAGGAGCATGGACAAAGAAAATGAGATGACATTTTAGCATCTATACAGGTTATTGGAAGGTACTATATTCTATATTTGAAGGAGAAGATGAACAGAGAGGTTTGTCAGCGCCCAGTTATTACCAACGATTCAATATTTATTGTACAAATCTAAAATACCTGAATTCCATTTCTATATTTACAAATGACAGCCCCTTCAACTCACTGGTTTCTTTGCAATTTTAAGAAGAAACAGAGAAGGAAGTTAAATGATTCAGCATCCAAGTAAAAGTCTATGAAGATAATTCAAATTTGAACATGTCTGTACAACTTATATGCTCAAAGAAATGAGTAATAAATGTGGGAAAGTTTTAATTCTTTCATCAGATCCATTTCATAAAACTCTTAGTTTATTTTCTTTCCTTCTTTTTTTTTAATCTTTATCTATTATTTTATTTGGTTAAATGTGGTTTAGTGGGCCCACTTTTTAATTGACAAAACATTTTTCGTTTCAGATTTCTTTGAAGTCGGAATCTCAACGAAGTGGAAATATTTTTGGTAGAAATTACTTTAGCCGATTTCACAATTTGAGTATATTCATACTAAAAGAACATCATTCCATGTGACTTTTACTCTTTTCAGTGTTTACTAGATGGTTTGGTTCTCTATTGATCATGGAATTTTCCTATTTTATGCAATCCTTATTGTTCCCATGTTTCAGATAGCATGGACTTTCTTCTCCACATGTACAGGTTTTATATATTTCAAAGAATTCTAGGTTCTTTCTCTCCCTCTGTGTGTGGGTGTGTTTAATTTTTTGGGGCTGTTCTGGTGGTTCTTGAGCCTAAATACACGTTGAAGTGCTATGACTATCTTGTAGTTATGGTAGTCTTTTTCTTAATTTTACTTTATGCGTGCTTAAATGATCATTTCTTCCTAAACGTGTTTTGATAAGGAGCATATTTTGCATGTTAGAAGAAGAAACGTGCTTAAACGTATTTAGGAAACATATTTCTTCCTAAACGTGCATAAAATGATCATTTCTTCCTAAACGTGTTTTGATAAGGAACATATTTCTACATGTTAGAAGAAGAAACGAGCTTAAACGTGTTTAGGAAACATTTTTTGTGTATTTATTAGACAACTTTAGCAATTGAGTTAAAATTTTTACAGGCAACTGAATGATAACCAGTTGGTTGGTACAATTCCTTCTGAACTTGGAAAACTGGATCAGTTGTTTGAAATGTGAGATACATTTTTTAGTTTCTAATCATTCATCGTTTTAATGCTCTCAACAATAAATAATATAATTGTCTTTTTGTCTACAATATATTTTTCAAACTTCTGATGCAAATATTTATTTGCTATGATCCAAAAATTTTGCTAATAATTATCGTATAAGACCTATCCCTCACAACACATCAGTTCTTACACTGCATCAAATTAATTGTAAGATATCCTACTGCCTTTCATTGAAATTTCATAGGTGACTAAAAATGCTTTGGTGGAATTGTTACAGAATGCCACCTTTCTAATGCATGGCTTCTGCTGTGTAAATAGAAGTGAATAACAACATTATTGTACCTGTGGTTCTATGTAACATTACTTGTGTGAAAGAATTTCGTGCTTTTTAACCAATTTTTGTTACTATACTTTTAAGATTCCTTTTGTAAGAAAATATGGATGGATAGTATTTGTTCATATTGTCCAATAATACCTCTTTTATTATTGTGAGTATAAGTATTTATATTTTTTTTCTTAGGAAGACTCCAGTATTTGTGAAGTATAAGTTCGTGTCCAAGGAGCCCTTTTGTTTGGGGGCGTACATCTCACAATGCACAATTTTTTGAGATTTTACCTTGGTACATTATTTGTAATTTTATAATTTGAATCTACTTTGTTGCTTCATATCCAAGTGTTGATTCATATCCCTTTACTATTGGTTTCCTTTCTGTTTATTGGATAGTTTAGACGAGATGCTTGAATTGAGTGCCGACGGGAATTATTTTTTTGGGGGGGTTATTATTGTTTTCTTGTGTGTCAACATTTTTTATGGAACTTTGTTGATAATATAGCCTGTCATGTTAGGATAAATAAGAATTGGAGGGCTGGAATTTTACAGTTTGCATGAGGTCAAGGGCACTTTATTTTATAATAAGAAGTGCCCTCTTCTTATTCTTCTATAATCTCATTATTGTTTTTTTTTTCAATCTTACATCAATGGGAGTATTGATATCTGACCTATTGGCTAAGGACATATGTTTTTACCAACTTAGGTTTAACAATAATGTCACAATTTTATTAACTTGCTCCTTTGTCCACTAGCCCTTGGGTCAACCCATATATTTTGTATGTGCCATTTTAACTGTTTTTTCTTTATTAAGGGCTAGAATTCCATACTTTTCGTTTTTTATTAACAAGTAAATTGTTTCAAACTTGATTGGAAATGCTATAATTAAAGTTATGGTTATTGTTCTTCTCTGTTAGTGTTATTTTCACTGTGCTTTAATTAGCTTTAAATAGAACACTCTTTTAAATAATGTTCTTTAGCTATACTCTAAAATGAGATTTTGCTTTCTTACTAGGTTTAGAAGAATCCATTGGAGCAGTGAAGCCAATTTCGAGCAATTCATTGATATAAGACTTTTTGTATGGTTGGTAGCAAAATCTTGGTTCAAATGTACTGATTTTAGGCTTGTTGGTAGATAAAGATGTTAATGTTTATTCTTTTTGTATGTAAACTACATTTTAACAAAAAATGGTTATTAGTCAATTGGTGTACAAATATTACAAAGTGTATTATTACATATATATTGAAGTGTTGACTCCTTGTTTTCATATGGGTAATGTATTAGAACATTATTGTGAATTGGTTAGTATAATGGCAGAGCGACAAGAATTGAGGAATATACAACTGAAAAAATGTCATAATATACGAATTCGTGACATTTTGTAACTGTCGTCAATATTGAAACAATGACTTTTAATTTTAT
>JBBPDI010000025.1:409305-421479 GCA_037974545.1 Cucumis variabilis | reverse complement strand
TACAAACAATTATCTAAGGTATTCAAGATCTCATGATAGAAAGAAATGAATGTGGGAAACATTATATAACAAAATTACAATGTCATAGGTCACAAAAAATGCATAGTGTGTGCAGCAAAATTCGAATTTACTTCCAAAGAAACTCTAATCTCAAGAAAGAATAATCAGCTCTTGCCAAAGACTGCTGGTAAGAAAGTGAAAGGGACTGAAACTTGCATGCATATAAGCTCAAATATTTAGTAGAAAGATCATACGACAATTTGCTGAAAACTAAACTGGAATATTGAAATGACAGTTCAATAAAGAGAACAAAGGTCAATTGTCATCATTTATATTAAAAACAAGTGAACTACATCACAACCTTATTTTTCCAAACATCTACATGCATTTACTTGGTAAGTAAGTGCTATAATTATCTTTACGCATGTTAAGAATAAAAGGGACATTTCATCGTAAGAGCAACTAATATATGCCTCTTTAGAAGGTTTATCATTGCTTAGAAGTGAAGGAAACAAAGTACACAAACACATGAATTCCTTAACAAATACTACCTTAATAGTGAATTACAGAATTATGCAAGTGTTGTAATAAGAAAGTGTTCTAACCTTTAAAACAAAAGTTACATTTATGAATAAGCTCTAATTTGGAGAACAGGTAAGCTCACAAAATAGGTTCAAAAAGTTCCTTAAGCATGTTGAAAGACCTATAAGAAATGGAATAGTCTGCATGTCATGCCCTACCCAAATCACCTGCGATTAAGTGGAGGCATGTCGCCTAGACCTTTATCGCGTACTTCTCGTGAGGTAGGCTACACGTCTAGAAAGTAGAATGACTTATCTCTTTTCTTCAATCTTAGATACAAGGCTTAAACACCAAGCTTTCTTAACACATTATAGCAGAATACGACAACTTAACTTCTCACTAATGAGTAATTAATACAGCGTTCTGTTTTACTTTTCGTCTATTTGCACAATAGACAGAAAATACATCGGCATAAGTACAAACTTTTCTTTATTAACTTAACACTTTTTACAATAAGAACAATAGAATTTAGACTTTTCCTTACAACAAGACTTAGGTAAAATATTTAGACCTTCCTTTATCTAGCACAACTTTTCCACTTGATGTCTGGGTTGCTCGCCTCATCGTGTAGCAATGCATCTTATTCCTTCTTTGTCACCAAGGTGGTAGCTCCTCACGATTAGGTATTTTTGGAATATGATCCCTTTCTTCAACTGCCTCTTCTATAGTTATCAACATCCAATCAAGGGATATCTTAAGAAGTCTTCTATCTTGTTTTTCGTCACTAACGTTACTTCTTGTAAAGAGTACCTAGAGGTGTAAAGGTGGCACTTTCTCTACCACGTAGGTTTCCCAACTACCTCTCTTAGCAAACCGCACTTAGAGCTACTCTTCTCCTGACTCAGTTCCTTGGCTCTTTGGCTCACTGAGTTAGACCTCTTCAACCTTGATATCGCATTCGCCTACCTTCTGAGTGAACCTAAACATCATGTGAAGAAAACTCATAAAAAGACAAGAATGGTAGTTGGAATGATGTGACTTCACTGGGGCAAATGACAGCGCTGACACATTCAGAGAAATAAAGTTTTTTCACCAAAAAGCAGTCTATATAAGCACTTCATCTCCACGAAGGGGAGGGCCCCCCGAATAGGCTCGAAGCCTGAATAGGTCAGAGAGAAAGAGAAACTCAAAAATGGCCTGAGAAAATTACAGAGAGAGAGCTTGAACAAGCTACTAAGAGATAAAACAACGGTGATAAAAGAAAAGATTAATTGTTGTTAATCTCCTAACTTGTAGCAACATTTTCCATTCTTCTATCTCTCCATTTTGTTATTTCACTATAGTATATGTATTGTTCATATTGTATAGTGGCCGAAGGTCTATATTCTTTATACATAGACTGCATGTTTATATCTTTTCAATCCACCATTTTTTAACATTTCATCTATCTTTGTGTTATTAAATGAGAAGAGTTGTGATATGTTCTTGGTAAGGAGTTCAACTTATAAACCTTATTGCATTAATTCAGCTATGTTCATCACTTGGTCAGTGTAAACACCAACAACCCGAGTGGGCAAGTAGCAAGGATAAGGCTAATGCTCGCAAGGAGTTTAGTGAAAAATTTTACCTTAGCGATGTAGCTTCCAACATTTGTATCCCAAAAGGTGAACAAGTATGGACAATAGGCACCAAGAGATTGTCGTCCTTTAAGGAGAAGTCCTATAAGTATTATGAGTCACGTTCTCTAGGTATAACTTGCCTAAGTAAGTATAGTCATTTGTATCGTGAAAGACGAAGAAGTGTGTCGTCTAAAAACTTCGAGAGAAGGCCACGTTAATTGTGTGTTGATTATGCAATTATAGCGCGTTATGATTATCACAACGCTTAAGCATCTGATAGTATGTAGAATTTCCTTCACCCATCATCTGCATACAAGTTAGTTTTACTCATCCTCCCTTAGCCTATATTACTCTTCATGCATGAGCCTCGAGCTATAAATTAGTTATAGTTAGCATACATTCTTTCAAGTTAATCAATATAATGCCTAAACGATAAGTGGAATCTATAACTAACATCTACAAAAATTCCTTTTGTTCGACCTTGGATCACTCTATCAGGACTCAAAAACTATATGATGAAGAAGTAAATGGGAGCACTTCAAATGCAATGATCATGACTCATCGTCCAAGAGTAAAAGCAAGCAATACTGAAAGTTATGATGAGTGCATTATGCGCAATGACCTGACTTAGTGAAGTATTTTACTTGCGTTACACACACACGAAATTAGAAGTCCATATTGAAAACAACCAAAATTTTTGTGTCGTTGCCGAGGAATTGATTTTTAGATGTTAGAGTAGAACTTCACTTGAGTTGAGGCAAAGCTTTTGATTTTGGTGAATTACGTAATTAGTCGAAATTGGCATAAAGCGTTTCACAGTACTGAAGTAATTCATGATTGCTTGAACCAACCCCAAAATCAACGTACCTTCGAAAGATGACCTAGTTAGAAAATGAGAATTTCTATGAAGTCATCCAGAGAAGTGCTTTCGCTCGGAGCTAACGAAAAGTGCAATTTTAGTTAGCTAAGCAACTAGGACAAAGAAAGGTCATTTGAACATTGTGATGAATGATTGAGAGCAGAGACTTATTGCAAGGACCAATCAAGAACTATGCGGTTAAGAGTCTAAGCGAAGCAGTAGCTATGCGGTTAAGAAGCTAAGCAGAGCAGAAGCGATGATACCACAGTCGTCCTAACCAAGGAACCTGAACACATGGATGTATCTATAATATATAATTCTTCAAATTTTTCTTATTGCATCCTCATATTAATGTACATATATACTTATGCTCTTACATCCTTTGTCCACAATTCTTTTATTTTCGTAAATCAATTTTGTATCTTTTATTGTTGCTTTCTGTACATCCTTTAATTTTTCACCAGGATCACCGGTTATGTCGTGTCATTATAGGTAGTCTAACAATCGTACACAAAATAGGAAGATAGATTACATTGAGAGATGAAGAAATCTATGGAAGTAGGAAACGTCTGGTTAAATTCCCCAGTGTTAAAATTCCAAGATGAAATAAATGTGCCTTCCTCAAGCCACGAGTAGTCACTTTCATTTATCACATCCTATTTATTGTGACAAGACTTTAACCGCTCGCTAACCACTCTCTTAACCCTAGTTAGGAAGGCCTATTTAAATCCTACAAACTTTGAACCATAACATTTAGCCTAACCCAACAAGTCACAATGTACGCATTAAGTAATCCTCAAAATATTACCATTCGAAAAAGTTCTTCTTCAATGTTCTTCGATGTATTCCTGCCATCTTTCACTAAGAAGTACTCTCCTTTACAAAATCCATCGTCAGGCCACCCTAGCATGAGTAACAAGTACTCCTCCTTCACGATGCCTAAAGTGATAAGGTTCTAAAAACAAGAAAAGCGCAACAAGATGGAGAGGGCCAAGGTAGATAAAACAGGGATAAAAGATTATGTAAAGGAAGAGACAAAAGAAGGCAAAAAGATAGATGTGAATAAAAGATTATGTAATATGAACGGTGAGGTGCAGCAGAAGATTGAGGAGTGTAGAAAAGAGTATTGTCCACCAAAACAGATTTCTTCACCTGCCATTGAATCTACAGGGTTGGAGACAAAGACCCACAACCGGTAAGTCTAGAAAAACTTGGGCCCTTGGAAGAAAGAATGAAAGAGAGGAAGATGGAGAAATAGCAGCTCGGGGAGTTGAAGAAGGAAGTGGTGAAAGAACAGTTATTAGGGGAAGTACCCTATCGCAAGGGGGGAAAGAGAACCTTTATCAAGAAATCCCTTGCAATCAGAGGAAGGTGAAAAGGGAAGTGAATTTCAAGAAAATGAAGAAGAAATCTGATTCACCTATCCTCTGCTTCCAAAGTCAACTCCCCCAAAAAGGACTACACTTCAACTCCCCACAACTCCACACAACAGCTCCCTCGCATTCAATCCAACCCGCAAGAAAATGCACCAATCCTTTCCCACTTTAAACTTAGTCGTAACTTATGTAATCTTTCTTTCTTTTTATTTATGTATGTTACAATGCAAGTAAAAACTTTTAATATAATCTTTAAGCATTTAATCTTTCTTGTCGCAAGTATGGCTCCCTGCCTTATTGCATTCTCATTTCTCTTTGTACTTCAATAACACTTTAGTGAAATAAAGTATGCGAAATAAAGTTTCATTTGTTATCTTTGCGTTTAACTTGTTAAGGGACCTTACTTAGAAAATATACCTATGGTTTATTAAGGCGAGCAATCCTTACCTCAAACCAACTCTTGTACAAACTTTTCTAAAGACTAATCTTATCATTTATTTTTAATAATGAGGTCTTTTCTCATCTCTAAATTTGGCGGTGCACAAAGTCCATATTAAAATTTTGAAAACTCTTCGAAGAACCTCGTAAGGCAAGCAAAACCAAGGTGTTTTAACTAAAGTGAAAACTAAGTCAACGATGAAATAACTTTCTAAATATTTAGTATTCACTAATTTAATTAAAATAACAACTCTTATGTTGCATCCTCTCGCAAAAATAAGAAGCACAACTTTAAAAGTAAAAATTTAAAGAGTTGAGTAATAAGAGGCGATAAGACTTACAGTTGAGGACAGAAACGGACTCATAGAGTGCCTATGATTTTCCACTCAATGCTCAACCCATTGTAAATACAGTAAAAAACATTCTTTTGCTGAATAAAAGGGAACTTGAAACTTTTTAAAAATTTTAGTCATTTCAAAAGGTGAAAATAAGGTTTACTAAAGGGAACAAACAAGGATATTTTAATTATTAAGCTTGTCGGCCACTGAACCTGAAATATTTTCTTAATAAGAAGTAGAAGACGATGGAAATTCTTTTATAACAAATAAAACTTGATTAGAATAAGAGAAGTATTAAAATCGTAGAGGGGAAGGTGAATCATTATAAAAGAATGGTGCTTGAAGACAAGCATATTATGGAGCAATCCTTGAGGACAAGCATTATTCTAAATTTGGGCGTGTGATAACGTGGAAAAATGATAGCTCTTTTCGATAGAATAATGGGGTTAAAACTTCTAAAAGATGTTTAGAACGCATGACTTATGTTTTAAAGGAATAAATACTTAGAAATATGGCTTACATAAATGTCATTCCTGTTTTACGCGTTTAACATGTTTAAATGCAGGACAAGTGGAAAAAAAGAAAAAATGAGCAATTTGCGCGTGACATCTCACGCAAAGACAATGTGATGGATCATTCCTGGTGGTTAACAATCCCAGACAATGAACCTAACCATTGCACGAGGAAAGCTCACAAAAAAACAAGAATGGTAGTTGGAATGATGTGACTTTACAAAGGTAGATGACAACACTGACACACTCAGAGACATAGAGTTTTCTCGTTGAAAAGTAGCCTATACAAGCACCTCATCTCCAATGAAGGAGAGGGGGGCCAAATAGGCCCAGGGCCTGGATAGGCTGGAGAAGGAGAGACTAAAAAATGGTTGGAGAAAATTACAAAGTGAGAAAGAAAGAGAGCTTGAACAAGCTATCGGAAGATTAAACAACCTTAATAAAAGAAAAGATTATTTGTTATTGATCTCCAAACTTATAGCAACATTTTCCATTCTTCTATCTTTTCATTTTGTTATTTCACCATAGTATATGTATTATTCATATTGTACAATGGCCAAAGGCCTATATTGTTTATACATAGGTTGCATGTTTATCCTTTTTCAATCAGCCATTTCTTAATTATTCATCTATCTTTGTGTTATTAAATGAGAAGAGTTGTAATAGGTTCTTGATAAGGAGTTCAACTTATAAACTTTATCACATTAGTTGAGCTATGTTCATCACATGGCCAGTGTAAATCGCAAACTACCTGATAGGGCAAGTAGGAAGAATAAGGCTAATTCGTGCAAGGAGGAGTTTGGTGACAAATTTCACCTTAATGAGGTAGCTTCCAACATTTGTATCCCAAAAGGTAAAGAAGTACAGACAATAGGCACTGAGAAGTCGTTATCCTTAAAGGAGAAGACCTATAAGTATTATAAGTCATGTTCTCTAGGTATAACTTGCCTAAGTAACTGTAATCATTTGTATTTCAAAAAGCGAACAAGTGTGACATTTAAACAATTCTAGAGAAGGTCGCCTTAATCATGTGCTGATTATGCAATTATAGCACATTATGATTATCGCAACACTTAAGCATCTAATAGTACGTTTAATTTCCTTCACCCATCATCTGCATACAGTTAGTTTAACTCATTCTCCCTTAGCCTAAATTGCTCTTCCTGCATGAGTCTCAAGCTGTAAATGTAACGTTGATATTAGGAGGAAGACATAAATTAATAGGTAACACATATGAATGAAAGGGATCCTGAGGAAATGAAAGTAATGTTAAGAAAGACTTAAAAGAGTTAAACTTTAATACCTATACCAACAAGGTGTACCTTCCTTTTTGGTGGCTTGATTATAGGAACTCTAAAGTTAAACGTACTTAGCTTGAAATAATTCTATGTTGGGTGACCTTCTGGAAGTGTTCCTAGGATGCATGCAAGTGAGAACAAAGCATGCTGTAAGGATTCGTGGTGGTTTATGGGGAGAACTTTCACTCTAATAAGTCTAAGACAATATGGATAATGTTGTCAGGTCGTAGGGGAATGTCGGATATCCAAATTCCAAATCTTGGTTCGAATCTTGGGTCTGGGGTGTTACAAATGGTATGAGAGTGTAACCTCTCTCAGTAAAATGTAGTTCGGGAATGAACCAAGTGAAAGCTGGTGCACATGTACCGCTCAATGTTAGGAGAGAGACATGAATGAATCGGTATCCCATCTGAATGAGAGAGATCCTAAGGACATGAAAGTAATGTTAAGAAATACTTAAAAGAGTTAAAAGTTAATAACTATACCAACAAGGTGCACCTTCCTTTTCAATGGCTTGATCATAGAATCTTCAAAGTTAAGCGGGCTTAGCTTGGAGTAATTCTATATCGGATAACTTCCTGGGAATATTCCTATGATGCATGCGAGTGAGGACAAAGCTTGTTGGAAGGATTCGTGTTGGTTTGTGGGAATAAATTTCTCTCTAATAAGCCTTAAATATAGTAAGGATAATGCTGCCAGGTCGCAGAAGAATGTAAAAGATCTGAATTTCAAATACTGGTCCGAATCTTGAGCCGGGGGGGCGTTACACTAAATAAGTAGTTGTAGTTAGTGTACATTATTTCAAGTTAGTTAATATAAACCCTAAACCATAAGTGGGATCTAGAACTAATGTCTATAACAATTCTCTATGTTCAACCATGGATAACCCACGTAAACCTACAGTTCGCTTACACTTGGGCTAGTAGTAGGAAAATTTGTACTGAACGAGGACTTAGAAGCTATGCGATAAAAAAGTACATGGGAGCACTTCCAATGCAATGATCATGACACGTGACTTATCGCCCAAGAGTAAAACAAAGCAATACCTAAAGTTATGATAAGTGCATTACACACACGAAATTAGTAAGTTCAAACTGACGACAACCACTTGCCCTCTCGGGTAGTTGGCGATTGATATTGGTCTAATGTGATAAAGATTATGAGTTGTACTTCTTATCAACAACGATCACTGTTTTAAGCTACTAATAACACATTGACAAGTGAGAAGTTAATAAATGATGAATTGAAAATGTATAAAGATGTAATATATGTAAAGAATGTAGACCTTAGGCAATTGTACAATATGAACAACTTATATTACAAATAAATGCAAAAAATAGAGAGAGAAGAGAGTGAAAAAGTATTACAAGTTAGGGAAAAATGGAAGTATGGATTTTTCCTTCTCAGCGGTTAAGCTTTCGTTTTTACAGCAGATCGGAGAAAAAGAAAAATCATATACAGACGGCAGAAAGGCTATTCCTTTATGCCTTTCTCTCTAGGATCTTTAGCCAATTCAAAGGTCTTGCACCCATTCAGGCTTTTCTTCTATAGGTTGATGGAGATGGCTTTATATAGGCAAAATTTGGGAGATAAACTTCTATCTTCTAAACTTGTCAGCATCGTCTGCCCAAAAAGTGTCTATCGCACACCACATCATCTCCAACTATCATTCTTGTCTTCTAGTGACCCTTCTTTGCTTGATAACTTTGTTCCTCGTCTAGAGATATTAATCGCCAGATGAGGTCCATATTGTAGTGCTTGTGCAAAATGCTTCCTATTGTTCAATAGTTTATTTCTTTAATCAATAACCTAAGTTTAGACATTAAAATCTCATGAAACAAGCACAACTTATGTAAAGCAGAATTTCAAGTACTTATGCCTTTACAACAAGAGTTATGCATTATGATTATCTTCTTTATACCGTTTAACCTCAATTTTCTAATACAAGGAGTGTCACACCCCACCCTATAAACCTACCTGCTTGTCTTGCAAGACGCAATGTGATTTGAGTATCCTTGACGCAGTTAAACGCCAAAAGCACTCGTCTTAAAATTTTTTAACTTCAAACGCAGAAATTTAACTGAACAAACAAACCTAAGGCAATAAACAACCTAACGCGGAAACATTGAATGAACTTTACACTTTAATCTTTAACAAGGTGTTTAGATTGATACAACTCTTAACCAAAATACTACAACATTTAAACACTTAGCAGCTTCTCGCTTAGCAACCATAACTCCTCTTGGCCTCAATGCCTAAGCTCTAGAAGATAAATTTTGAAAGAATAAGTCTAAAATACTTAGTGTCGTTTTATGAAAATCTTTTGTAATACCTTTTCATAAACATTATTTCACATAAACAACTTCAAATCATTTCATTTTGCATAAACCTTTCTTTATGCTTAAAAAAAACACATTTATAACATAACAATTTCACATAAACACACATTAGTTAACAATTGTTCTTTCACCAAGGATCTCCAACCGTTTTCTACACATGGTCCAATTACCTCACGCTTGACTACTGTATCAACAGCATCCAAGAACATACATATTTATCCTTGTTGCTTAGATCGCTAAGCTTTATACGCTTTTTTCAACACATAAGCCAACTTCTAATCATCATGTAGTTCGTACACCCTATGCTGGCCTTAACTCTTTATATGCACACAAAGGTTAGCATCATCTCAAGGAATCAACCAATGGTTTGAAAACCAATTCATAGAATTGAAATTGTAATCAAATCAAGCTTTAACATTATAAATCGTGCTTGAACACATGTAAATTTTTCATAGAAATGTCTTTTTAAAACACTTTGTCATTTGAAATCATCTTCCAAAATAGTAAAGAGAAATCACAAGAAAAATTTTAACATAAAAATGTTTAAGAAAGTCACTCACAAAACTTTACTAACAAGTTTCTCTTCTCCTTCTTGCAAGCATCTTCTCGCAAACTAAACTAGAAGCACCTCAACACTTTTCTTTTCTTCTTCCAAACCAAATGACGGCAGTCCTCTATTATAGTACTCTTAAACCAGCTTATTTATGCTTAAACCTTTCTCAAATCGTTAGCTCCTGTATCTTAGTGGTGTACCTATAAACTTAAGATGTTTCCTTAATCATGCTTAACTTAAATTCCATACGTGGCCAACTAACTACACTTGTAAAATTTCTTCGAACTTTCCTTACTTCTTCTCACCAAACTTTATTTTACGATGAACCTTACTCATCTAACCTTTTTAGCGAATCACCTTACGCGTGGTCACACTTAAACTCCAAAAACTCTTACTTGCAAACTCACCAACCTTTCCTCATAGAACCATTATCGCATTTACACTTCATGTTTTCCTCGCAGACTTCTCAACTCGAAACCTTTCATTTCCTATTTTCCTCCTAAAAAACTTGGTTCTTCTCACGAAGACAAGACTAAACGCCTAATCTAAATACTTAGTCAAAAAGTTCTTTTCTTAACTTAAGTTTCTGATACATGTCATACAAGGAGCTATAATAACGAGTGTTTATACCCGTTATCAGGCTCTTTAGTGTAATAGAAATTTTCATGACTAACGCACCATGTAAGATTACATAAATGAGAGAAGAGAAGGAAAGAAATTGACAAAGAGAGGAAGAGATCGTGGGGCAATGAAAGAGTAAAGTAAGAGAGAGAAATACTTAAATTTTTACAAAATTAAAGAAAATAATAATAATAACCATAGCTTTAATGTCGGTTTTAAACTTTCATTAAAGCTCTCTATTTAATGTTGGTTTAAAACCAACATTAAACATCCATCTATTGAAAAAAGACATCAAAGCTTTGTTTTCATTTTTCTCACCCAACATTAAAGGTTATTTCTGCTAGTATGAATTGGAATAATTAGAAATCAAGGACAATTTAATTACCTTCTCTCTGTAATACCCCGAAATTTTAAGGTAATCTATTTTATTTTATTTCTATAAAATTATCTTTATTTAAAGATTTGAAGTTTTAGGGGTGTTATTGTATAGTAGAGTTGTTGGAAAAGAAAAAGGAATAAGGAATTAAAAAGATATAAGAAATAATAATTATAATTATTATAATTATAATTTTAATTATTATTATATTGTTTTCTTAAAAAAAAAATCTTTCTTCTTCTTCCTCACGCACGCAAACCTCCTCTTTCCTTTCCTCTCTCACGCCCTTGCTGCCAACCAATTTTCCTTCCTTCCCTTCCATTTGCTGCAGCCGCTGCACACCCTCACCCTAACCTCACCACCGATTGACGATGAAGCTGTAACCTCCCTCCTTTATCACGTCGCCATCCAGTCGAGCCTAAACTTCGGGTGAACAGGGACGCCATCGAACGTCTCCTGACTGGGCATCGAGTTCGCAAAGGGCTGCCGCAAGTCGACTCTGTTCCACCACCGCTGTCCCTTTTCTTTCTTTTCTGATCAGATCTGCAACTCTCCTTCGTTCCGGTTCCATCCGACGAAGTCCAACTGCACTACACCGCTTCAACCTTGCACGGGTTGATTCCATTTATTCAGAACTACTGTCGTCGATTTGGGAAGGATGAAATTTGTGAATTTTGTGGTTTGGCATTATGAAAGTATTGAGAAGTAATATTGTCTAATTGGTCGAATTGATGCTTATTCTTGAAGGCGGTATTGACGTTTTGGCATTAGGATCCTCGATTTGCAATAAGATTCATTGGAGTTCGATTCTCCACTTCTTGGGTAAGTTGTGGAACTTTCATATAGGGTGAATTGAATGAATGAATTTATTTAGAAAGATGCTTATTTATGATGGTTATGTTAAGGATTTGACTATTAGAATTGGTGCGATTAAAGAATTTGTATAAAAGTAAGGTAAGGGACTTTCTATTGGAGTCACCTATAAAGTAGGATATGTTGACTGTATGTTTGTCTCTATACTGAGGATGGATGTCAGATATGGTATGTATATATTTAAGTAGACTGAGATTCAATGTATGCTGTGTTTGACTGGAACTATATATATATACACATATGGATGTTGAAATCCTATAAAGTAGGATATGTTTATTGTATGTTTATCTCTAAACTGAGGATGGATGTCAGAGATGATATGTATATATTGAAGGAGACTTGATATTGAATGTACGTTGTGTTTGACTAGAACTATATATATATACCTATGGATGTTGAAATGACTGAAATTTGTAGATGTTGCTTATGTGAAGTGTGGTAGTGAACTTG
>JBBPDI010000025.1:344661-359567 GCA_037974545.1 Cucumis variabilis | reverse complement strand
TCTCTTTTCACAAAACTACTCATTTGATAATATTTTTGTTTTAGTTTTCTATTTTTTATTCTAATTTTATGAAAAAACAAAATATTTATTACTGTTCTTGTTTTTCATTCCAAATTTTCAGCACATTTCCAAAAGTGTGTACAAAAAATGTAGAACAGAATCTTCTTCTTTTTTTTTTTTTAAATACAAATTGAAGTGCTGTTTTTATTATTTTTTAAAATGCACAACAAATATCTAAAACAAGTACAATATAAAATTTTGTATTTTAATATTGAAAATTTGTTTTCGTGTAAACCTTTTTAAAATTTATTAAACATGAATTAAGTAGAAATCAGAAAGGTTTATTAAACATGGTTTTTTTTAGTACTATTAAACATTGCTATACCTGCATATTCAATTAAATTTTATTGAAAGAAAAAAGAATGAAAACGGTTTAGTGAATGCGATTGTGTTTTTTGTCTTTCCTTTTTCTTTTTCCCCTACAAAGAGGGGTGAAGGGAAAATGAAGCATGAGAATTATTGTTGTTTGGATTGGGCCTCGAAAAGCACATCCATCTCACACTAAACTCATTTCAAATGCAGCCCATCCCCTTTCACAAAATCATCCTTTCCTAAACTCAACAAACATTGGAGTATCATGTTATTCTGATCTAAAACTCACATTTGAATTCTGCATTTTGAGTCTAAATTAAAATATTAAATTCTTTTTGTTTTTGACTGTTTTAAATTAAATTTTATTTTTTTATCGTTTTTACTTTTTACAATTTTATTTTTGTTTGATCTTTTATTACATTCTAACACTCCTTTGATTTTTAATAATCATAATTACATTTCAGGTTGTCAAACACATCTCTAGAACAGTAATTGAGCGTGTACGACAATGTTACAGAATTATAAATATAGTTTATTTCCATTTATTGGATATTGTTAGAA
This sequence comes from Cucumis variabilis, assembly GCA_037974545.1. Lineage (NCBI taxonomy): Eukaryota > Viridiplantae > Streptophyta > Magnoliopsida > Cucurbitales > Cucurbitaceae > Cucumis > Cucumis variabilis. Next base: position 358,634 of record JBBPDI010000025.1, on the reverse strand, counting down.
TTGTAAATAGAGTAATTCAATGTAAAATAACATTCAAGAATATAAGCTTTTTTTTATATGTATATTTCGGTGAGATTTTCAGGTGCTTCATTGAAAATTTATATATATCTATTATATATTTTTAAAAGTCTTATTAAAGTAAAAATTAAAAGTTTAGATATTTATTAGTTATAATTTTAGAAATTAAGAAATAAAATGGTACTAACTTGAATGTAATTTTAAAGTTACGGTAAAAAAATAACAAAGCAAAAAAAATATATTTGTTTATATGCCTTAATTATTAAAAACTTCAAACAAATAACCAAATAATTACTAAATAGTTTTAAGACAAAAATATATATTTGTAAATAAACCTATGATAAATAGGAAAGAAAAAATAAAATTGAGTGTTATTCCAACCAATATGTGATATGTATATATACACAGACACATGTGTATTTCAAATTTTAAGCAACAAAATATTGTATGTATGGGACCGAAAGAAATGGTTGTTAGCTACAAAATTTAAGTTAAAAGAGAATTTTTGTTTTTTGAAAAAATATAAATTTCATTTTTAGTGAGGACTTGAACCCAATACTGGTGTTGAACAAAATTAAATTATAATAATAAATTTAATTTTGAAAGGCAAGAGGCACTCCTTAAAAAGAAATTCCATCTCATATTCAAAATAATTAAGAATATAGTTACAATTAAAAGGAATTATAAATATGATAAAAACTATCAAAGTCTATCACACTGATAGATATGAGACCATAATATTATATAAAGCTTATAGACATTAAAATGAAATTAGTTTATACATGTATTAGATATTTTTGTGAAGCTTATTACAATTAAAATTAAAAATTTTGATATTTATTAGTTATAATTTTAGAAACTAGGAATTAAAATTGTGTTGACTTTGATAAAATTTTAAAATAGTATATTCTTAAAAATAGCAAAATAAATTAAAATATTTACAAGTTATAGCAAAATTTTGGATCCTATCACTGATAATCTTCTATCACAACAGCATATAAATGACTATCAGTAATAGAATTTACTATAGGTTCTAAATATTTTGTAAAATCTACTATTTGAAATTCTCCTTTAAAATAATAGTGGAAAAAATAACAAAGTAATAAGAAAAATATATTTAAAAATTGTGGTGTTTATATGCTTTAATTTTCAAAAACTAAAATTAAATAATGAAGATTCCTTGTTTTTTGATTTTATCTTTTAATTAAGCATGTAGATACTACTTTTTCCTCTACTTTTTTTTTTCTTTGTTATATCTATATTCTACCAATGGTTTAAAAAATTAAGAAAATTTTTTAAACTAAAAAAAAATAGATATCAAAAAGTTGTTTTTGTTTTTAGGATTTAACAAATAATCCGACCATTGTAAATAAAAATATATATATATATATAAATTATAAAATATGAAAAATAATAGATTTAATCTTCAAAAACAAAAACAAAAAATAAAAAACGAAATGGTTATCACTTAAATAATAATTAATAAATTAATCAAAATTTGTAACTAAAAATGAACAGAAAAATAAAAATAAAAATATAGTTTTTCTAATCCATATATATGTACTTGAAATTTTAAGCAACAAAAACAGTGTGTTTATGAATGAAAGGAAATTTCTGTTAGTTAGAAAATTTAAATTAAAAGTTTTTTTTTTTTTTTGTTAAGAGAGAACTTGAACCGAACGTAGCACCTCACATAATATTAACTATAAAATAAATTTAGTTTTAAAATAGATAGTTGCAAACATAACAAACATAGAAAAATATGTCAAAGTCTATCACAAATAGATCATTTCACAAATATTGGTCTATCAGTAATAGACTATCAACAATAAAAATCTATTACAAATGGACTTTGTCGTACTTGCAATTTTTTTTTAAATATTGTTATATGCTTAATTATTGCTAAAATTGTTACTCATTACTTATTTTAAAAGGTAGGAGGCAAAATTTAAACCCAAACCAGTACTATCACAGTATGGTCGCCCTATCACCACACTGCCTTTTAAATTTGGTTAGTATACGTATATATAAAGCGTGTGCAAATTTTATATTGAAAATACAAAGTCATAAGTGAGAGAGGGTCCACGTGTTCCTTGCTTCTACATAACTTTTCAGTTGAGTAAAAACCTGATAACTCAACCCAAATCAACTCAATATGAATTTTTGAGTTTGTGCAAAAAAAAAAAAAAAAAAAATCTCCACAACCAAACTCAACTCTATGTATACATCTAATCTTAGCTAAACACATATAGAATTGCATACTTTTAGGATTTTTTATTTTAGGGGTTTTAACTACTAAAGACTAAAATGATATATCATATTACACGATGGATCCAAATTTTTTAAAATTTTAAAAAATGTCTTAAATTGACTAATATTTTACACAAATATAGGACCAAAATCATCAATTTATCCATCTTTATTATTAATAATATATTAAAAAAGAGAAAAAGAAAAAAAGAAAAGTGGACCATGATTAAGATTTCATTTATTAGATGCTCTATGTAAATATGGTAAGTGATTAATTCTATTATGGTAATATTATAATCAAAATTACCTCTTAATTATTTTTCTTTTGGTGATTTTGTTAAAAAATTCTTTCCTCCCGATCTCTCTCACTTTCCAATCTCTCTCTCCGTCCATTCTTTCTTTCATTTTGCATTGTTTTTCATATATTCCACATAATTATAGTATATATTGAATAATATGGTGTACATTTTATGAATGAAAGGTTCAAATATCAATATTTTATGTATTTTATTTAAAATATTCATATCTTACGTAGTAAATAATACCTTATGTTTGAAACAATAGAGATTATATATGAAAGTTGTTTATGTTTGTAGAAACATGGATGAAAAAAATTATGATGAATATATGTAATATATACCATTAAAACATTAGTTGTTCATTGGTATATATAATATTGAGAAAAACTAAATATGTTTACAATGTAGGAATTTTGATGAAAGAATTGAAATTCTAGGGAATTGTATGAAAAAGTGGTTGAATGGAGATGATATGTTATATTGGTTTATGAATAGTATATATGAAGTAATACATTATATATTTTATGAATGAAAGATTATGTTATCAATTAGTTAAATTGGTTTATGTAATAAATAATAAGTTATGTTTGAAACAATAGAGATTATGTATGAAGGATAGTATATTAAATATAATAAATCAAAGAACTTTGATCACTACAGTAAATGAAAATGTACGGAAAATTATGGAAATAAAATAATTGAATTAAAAACTGGAATATGAATATTTCAAATAAAAATCTGAAACAACGTACTAAAAGTCTAATAATAATAAGAAGAAAAAACTAGTTCAAAAATAAAAGTTTGCATCTCTTTCGGTTATTGTCAACACGTCCACAACGCTACATTTAATGTGTCTCTTGAACTCCATTTTAGAATGAATTCTAATCTTCTTTTATCGACCAATTGAACGTTTTACATTTGGTGGGAGGATGACAACTTCAATTTTTGTATTATTGAATATATCCAGTAGTATACATGTAACAAATTATAGAACATAAATGCATTATACAATAGTATATATGTAAGAAAACAATGAAAATATTGATCAGATAGAGAAAAAAATAAAGAAAATGATACAAAACATGAAAAAAATAAAAAATTGAACTATATGCGTCACTAAATACGTGTTAACAAAGTTACATTAAATGTATATGAATTAATAATTAAGAAAGTTACCATTGATATAATAAATTTGATTTTTTATAATTAAGAAAAATATTGTTTAATATTTTTGAAAAATAATTATTTTCATATAGTTAGATGAAAGTTAAAATTGTTCTAAAATATGATGATTTCCTATTTAACATAATGATTGAAAATTTGGAGGTGTAATCTCTAAATCTTTCTTTATTTTATATGTTTGGTCACATAATTTTAGATTAAGTTTCACATAATTTGACTTTTTAAAAATTCAAGATATTGTTATTCTAAGAATTTTAATTTACAAACCATCTAACGTGAGTTTTTAATATCTCAATACAAGTGGAATAATTATACTTGGAACTTGTAAGATAGATAAAACAGTAAATATATATACTATTAATTTTAATTCATTGTTAAATCTAAAAAGACACTAAGTATAGTAAATCAAACAATTTGTGTATAAAAACAATTTTTAGATCAACTTATATCACAAATTCGAAGCATTATCCAATCAAAAAGTTCTCTCTTTTTTTCATACTATTTTAATATTTTTCTATTCTTTTATTAATTTTTTGAGTTTAAATATTGACAAATAATAATTACTATTTTCAGAATTTTATGTAACTTATAGAAGAAAAATTCATTTTAACAATTAAGTAAGTAATTATTAATTTAAAGGGTAAAAACTCCTTATATTTACATGTTTTGGAACTCAATTTTAATAATAGTATAAATTCAAGTGTCCTAATTTATTTATTTTTTGTTTATCTTCATTACAAATATATAATTTATTCCATTGAATTATGAACAAATTATGAAATAGGTTTTATTAAATTTTTGTGGTTGACAAAATATGACATTTAAGGTATCTATTATTTTAATAAAAAAGAAATAGAAAAAGACCCAAACCCAAACTAAAATTACAAAAACACGGATTACTATAATCAAGATACTATAAATAATCGATTCAATGATCCAAACAACTTTTTCATTTAAATTAAGTTGATACACAATTATGTTATTTAAAAATTTTAAATGATACAATCCAAAATTAAGTAGTACAAATACATTCTTTTCTTTATTAGAAACTACTTATACCTTACGATACACGACGTGAATCATAATTTGTATATATTCCACCACTTATATATAGATAGAGAGTTGGCTTTTTAAATACCTCATTGTCACAAAGAAGATGATGGTTGTATATTTGATCTTCTTGGACCACAAGCAATGGCATAGTCAGAAACACCCATGTGCCATTTCAATCTTGTGCACATGCACCCTTTCAAAAAGCTTCTCCTAAGCTTCCTCATTTAAATCTCACACCATCATTTTCGAAAAAAAATTTAGCAACTATGTAAAAGTTGTGTTAAAATATTTTTATCCCTTGTCGATGTCTGGATCTTGCATATGTTAAACATCGTTGTAGTCCCATTTTGGACTTGACCTCTAACTTGCTTTTTCTTGTTTTTGTCTTCCTTTCCGAGCTAACCAACATGATGTTTCTTACACCAATGTGGTGTCAAATATTCTACCCTCTAATATCTAAATTAGTACAAGAAATGTGTAATTCGGCTAATTATAAAAAAGGAAAGTCATGGCAGTTGAAGTATGAAAAACAATCACTACAAGAAATTTTGGATCTCCCAATGCATAAAATTTTTAAAAGATATACGAAAATGCATCAGAAAGAGATCTCTCGACACATAAATGTGCTTTGGGAAGGGGGTTGAGGAAAATGCGTCAGGAGAGGCCTTCCCAACGCCAAAAAATGCAGCGTTGGGAGATCTTGACTACTTCTGATGTTGCATATTAGTGTGCCAGGAGTTCTATTATTTTTTAAAAAAACAATACCTTCCAAAAAAGCACAAAAACAACCACCAAAATACCTTCCTTCAACAAAATCTTAACCACAACACCAAAAAATCTCTTTAGTGATCTTTCTTTCTTCCACCACCAAAAACCTCCTTAGTTTTTCAGAAATATATACCAAGACAATATAGAAACAAGAAAATTCCCAAAAGATGACAAAGGAATAACATAAACTAGAACAAATAAACATACTCATGTTCTTCTTTTGCTCATAACTCTCATAATCAATTAATAAAATTTGGGTATTGCTTGTTCTGGTGGGGTTGTTTTTGGGTCTTCTTTCTTATTGTCTGTCATTTTAAAAATAAATAAAACCAATCTTGATTTCCAATCTATTTAACTCATACAACAAAAAACAGGTTTACAAACTGATACAAAATTTGAAAGATTCATATACCTCAACTAGAATGAGAAAAAGTGAATTATATTATATTATGTTTTAAATACACCAATATGATGCAAATAAAAACTATATGCAACTAAGAAATCAAATGCTACAGCAAAACCTGCAAATTTTTCTTTCTTAACTCACTTGACATAATCCTGAAACTCGAGCTCCAGCAATGTGGTCTTCCTTTGAGCAATCCAATTTTTTAGTTTTTAAAAATTCAGTTGGACTTTCAAATATCAAAATATCTTTCGAGATGTTTGCAAATAATTCTAAGTGATTATAACTAATTACCTATGTCATTTCATACGAGTCTAGTAAACCAAAGAAATTATTAAAACATAGTTGCTTTATCTCCATATGCAATTCTTTAAAAGATCTTAAATGCAAGTCATGAAAAAATATTTTTCTCGACTCGTCAAACAAAATAGTATGATTTCATTGACCTACTATTTAAAGTATCCTCTTCAATATCGACACTATCAGCACAACGCTCAATATTCTCTACATTGCTGAAAAGTGAAAATAGAATAAACCACTACAAGAAATCGGAGGAATTTCGATGTGGGAAATGACATCTTTCTGAACCAACCAAATTTGATGCAACTTGCTTGCATCAGCTTCGGGGATGTTCCTCGAGGTGTTGGTAAGTACACGTTGAGGAAAGTGGAAAATTTATTTAATACATCCACCTTCCCCAACGTGTACGAGAGGAATGTTGGGAAAAGTGGAAAAAATTATTTTATTGGGCCACTTTTCCCGAAGTGCAAGAGACACACGTCAAAGAAAGTGGAAACATTAAATAATTATTTCACTTTTTCTCGACGTGTATGCTTTTTCCCGACGCGTACCTGACACACGTCCGGAAAAGTGGAACACATTTATTAAATACATCAACATTTCCCAACCTGTGGCAGAGGCACATCGGCATTGGGTCCCTTTGTCCGACATTGCATTGACCACGTCGAGGGAAATTATCTAATAAATTTGAAACATAACATGTCCCCACTGCCATTAACGGCACGTCAGAGAAGGGTTTAGGGTTTACTGACATAGTACACGTACAACGTCGAGGATGGTATGTTACCCAGTAGTTTTTGAGAACGTTGGGGATTGTCAAGTTTATTTCTTTATTCATGAACATAAACAAATCATGGAAAGAGCTTGTTGTTCGTCGTATCCGCCACTGTTCAGGTTGTTTGTCATTGCCGCCGCCCACTGTCCTCCATTACCGTTCAATGCCACCATCATCGCTCTAATCAAGGTTATTATTCTTTTTAAAAAAAATAGAAAATTGAATGTATATAATATAATGAACGTTTTTAGGATCTAGATTCAAATGTATGTTTGTTAAATATTATAAAAATGATTCAAATGTATATTTGCTAAATATTGGAAAAATGTATGTATGTATTGATTTTATGTTTTGATATAATGTATGTATTCAAATTTTGAATATGATAAGCATTGATATAATTTTGTAGCAATTTTTTATTTTAGTATTAAATTTGAATTGGTTTTAGAGTTTAAAATTGATGATGAATATTTTAGAATATTATTGAATTTTTTATTGTTGAGATTTATGAGGTTATATTGAATTTAGGGTGTTTGTTTATTGAATTGATTTTAGAATTTAAGAGTGATGTTGAGTATTTTTTAATATTATTGAATATGTGACTGTTGAGATTTGTGGGGCTATATTGAATTTAGGATGGTTGTTTATTGAATTGAAGGTTGGAGGAGAGGGTGTTTATTGAATTTGAGATGGGGGGAGGGGGAGGTGTTTATTGAATTTAAGATTAGGGGTGTTTATTGAATTCAAGATTGTTATTTAATTTGAATTTTGATATTTAATTTGAATGTGAATATGAACTTCAATTTTAAATTGAATTTGAATTATTGAAAATGTTAGATAATCTGTAATTAAAAAGGTAGACGTATTTGGGAGGGGTGTTCGTACACCATTGAATTTGAGATTGAGGGTGTTTAAAACGTTTGATAGCCTATAATTAATGAAAGATTGGACATAACTTATTCATAAAGTAAGTTGGAGTAGTTGAAGTATTCGAGAGGATAGATATAAAACTAATCCAACATATTTATTTGTTAGAGTTTTTAACGAGATGGACAAGAGCTGGATGAAACTTAAGGATAGATTTTCTGTTGAGTACAAAGAAAGAGTTTTCCAACCACAGGAGCGGCATGAAGTAGTTCTTTCAAAGACAGACCAAGCTCACTGAAGAACGTAGTTGCCCAATGGACCGTCTCGAGTTATTTTGAGAAACGCATGCCAGTAGACTGGTGAGTTTGTTTCACAAGTCGTGGAGATCACTTATATAAGTTTATGAATTTCTTTTGTTATACTTTCAATTCTATTTTAAGTCTGATGATCTCCCAACTTACAAACTTCTATTGTGCAGAATCAAATGTTGGAACTTCAGTCTCATCCTGTCCTAGAGGGTTCTCAACCACTCTCTGAAGATGAGATATGCGAGACCGTTTTGGGTAGACGACCGAGCTACACAAAAGGTCTTGGTTGGGGCCCCAAACCCAATTCCAAGAAGAATTCTGTTTCTGCTTCTTCCTCTAATATTTATGACCACCAAGTACACATGACGGAGGTTAACGAACTAAAGGCCAGCCTTGAAAATGCTAACCGCATGATTGAAGCACAACAACTAAAAAAGGAGGAGCGAGACCAAAAAATAGCAGACCATGCACGACAAATGGAGGAGATGTAGAAGATGATGAAGGAGATGAGTCGGGTATAGAGATGATCGTAAACACTTGGGGTACATATTTTTCAATATTTAATTTGTTTAATTTTGTATATGTGTTATTCTAACTGTACTTTTATGTCATTTGTAGGTTTGAAATTCTTTATTTGGCGTCCTCGACTAGTAATAATAGATAGTTGTAGTTTTTAAAAAAAAAAATTAATGTAATTGTTTTACATTATATGTAATTTTCTGTATTGAACATCTTTCTTGTATATTGTTTTATTATAAATTAAAATATTTTGATTTTCATAATTTAATACAAATTTTGTTTATTGTCTTGCGAAGTGCAACCGAAAATAATACCTCACGATAACAAAAACAAAAAACAAAAAAGTAATAATTAAATAAATAACAAACAATTTAAAATAAAATAAAAATAAATTCTAACGTAGCCTATATGTCGGTATACCCTTTTTCCTCAACGCTTCTAATTGAAGTCGAGGAAAGCCTTTTCTGACGTGACGTCAAAAAATATTCTTCCCCCACGTGCTGTTAGTATGTCGAAGATATTTTCATTCAGACATCACCTCATTATGTCGGTAACAGTTTTCTCGACGTCCACCTTTTGCATCTGTGAAAGTTACCCCAACGTCGTTTTCTCGACTCCATGCCAACGTCGTATCTGACATTGGGAATACTTTGACTGATGCACAAAGTATTTTTCTTGATGTTTGTATGCATTGGGAATGGTCCTGATTCTTGTAGTGAACTAATTAATTATTGTCTGCACTTGCTACCTGTCTCATGAAATTTTCTAGAGTACCCATTTTCAAAAATAGGCCTTTAAACATTTGGTAAGTGATAATTTAACAAAACACATTCAAAATCACACACGATCAGAAGCCTCAAACAAAAGAGAAAAAAAAAGAACTAACTTTCAGAAACCTTGCTTCTTGCTCGATCCACTTCACTTCAGCTTGAATTCGATCCTATTCTATGGTATCAATCAAAGAAGAAGAAAATTGAACTTGTTGGGTTATTAAGCTAACCGATTGGGACATACCCGATTGGTTCCCCAATTACAGGAACTAAATATTCAAACCCTAAAGTTGGAATCTAGTAGTAAGTCAATCAAAATCAAATAGAAGCCATTAAAGACAAAAAAAAAAAAGGAAGATCTAAAACCAAAGATGGAAAATCCTTGAACCCCTTCTGGCACCAAATGATAGAACTGAAGAGAAGTTAGGAAGAGGAGGTGCTAAGAGACGATAACCCATTTTTTCTGTTTCTATTTATTTTTTGTCTCATTGTCAAACAAGAGTTTTCAAAGGATAACTCCCAATGCCACCCAAAAGGCATCAGAAGTTATTTCAAAATTATCGATGCTTTAAATAAAGTGTTGGCAACTCCCTTCTACCTCCTAACACTATCTCTCCCGATGGTCGAATTTATAGTGAATGGAGAAAGTAATTTTGGTGAAAAAGAAAATCCTAACTTCTCATTTCATATTTGATATTTAACAATTTTCAAATATTTAAAGAGAAACAAAGATTAAAAAAAAAATTACACTTACATACACAAAATAATACCTCTTGTAACAACCAAGTTCTAGAATAAGTAAAATGGGCCTTATCACACTAGATCGAAAGTAAATAATAGAGAAAGAAGAAAGAAAGATAAATGGGCTAGGTTTAACGGGTTGTCTTAACACCTCCCTCCAAATCAATGATTGCGACATCAATAATAGTGAGCTTATCCTTTGGCTTATGAAAGCTTGTAGCTGACAGTGGTTTGGTGAGCACATCTGTTATTTGCTCAAATGTTGTAAGGTGTCGAACATAGATCTTTTTCTTTTGTATGAGATCCGAACAAAATAAGTGTCAAGTTCAACATGTTTTGTCTTAGAATGTAAAATGGGATTCTCACTTAAGTGAATTGCACTTAGATTGTCACAGCACAGAATAGGAGGATGAGATAGAGTAATACTTAAGTCATTTAAGAGAGAACGAATCCATACCAGTTTTGTGGCCAGAAGAGCAAGACAACGATACTCAACTTCAGTACTAGACTTGAAAATAATAGATTGTTTCTTTGACCCTCAAGAAACTAAATTATCACCATAGTAAACACATAAATCTGAAGTTTATTTCCTATCATCAAAATCAGAAGCTCAATCCACATCAACAAAACCAACTAAAGATAAGTTATTAGAGCATTTAAGCCACAAACCGTGAGAAAGAACACCTTCAAGATATCTTAAAATTCGTTTCACAAGTTACCAATGTGTAAGTTTAGGAGCATGCATAAATTGGCAAGCTTTGTATATAGACATTATAAGAAATCTCAGAATGAGTAAGATAGCATACTACAATGCGCTGGTACATATGTATATAATGAAATGATTCCCCTTGAAAAGAAAATAGTAAAGGACCACTTACTATAGTTGTAGCTATAGGTTTATCCTCTAGCATGTTTGTCCTATGTAGCAAGTTAGTTATATATTTAGATTGAGATAGAAACAAAACCTTCATTAGCAGGGTAGGAAACTTCATTTCTAAGGAAGTAGGGTTAAGTTTTTCCATATCCTTAAGAGAAAATTGACTATTTAGAGAGTGAATTAGAAGATCCAAATCTTTCTCAGAACTATTGATAATAATCAAATCATCAACATAAATCAGAACATAGCAGCATCAAGTATGAGAAACATGGATTAAAAGAGATTTATCAGTTTTAGATGTTCTAAAGCCTAATGAATGTAAGCTCGAGCTCAACTTTTCATACCATATTCTAGGAGCTTGTTGAAGGCCATAAAGAGCCTTTTTTAAGTGACAATCCATAGAACAAAGATTTTTTATTTCAAAGTCAAATGATTGTTCGATGTAAACATTCTCATCTAAGATGCCATGAAGAAAAGCATTATTAACATCAAGTTGACGTATACTCTACCCTTTCATGATTGCTATAATTAATGTGAATTGTAACAAGTTTTGCAACAGGATTAAGTGTTTCATTGTAATTAGTATTAAGTGTTTGATGAAACCCTTTAGCAACTAGAGGTGCTTTGTATCTAGCAATAGATCAATCTAAATTCCTTTTAATCTTGAACACTCATTTACATTCAACAACTTTCCGATTAGGAGTTTTTAGAGTAAGTCTTCATGTATCATTCTTTTGTAAGGCTTCAAACTCTTCTTCTATAGCCTTCCTCCAATGAGGATGTTTGAATACTTCCTTAGCATTACATGGTTCATGTTAAGTATAATCAATAAAAAGAGTTATAGGTTTGAAAATTTCATGTCATTGGATGAGTAGATACTAAAAGTAGTTTAGTGTTGGTGTTGGACTCATCTGGATGTTGTGGTGGTGATAGATTTGTGAATTGAGTTGAGATTGGTCTATTACAAGCACCTTTATGACTGGTTTCTTTCAGAGAGTTAAGTTGAGCGCCTATCTACAATAGATAGATTGATCAAGCTGTGAGTTAAGTGGTTTGAAGCTCTCAAGTCAGGGTACCAATTGCTATCAATATTTAGATATGAAGAAATCACCATAGCAGACATCTGTGGATTATTAGTCATATTAGTATATGATGAAGTAATAGAGTTTTGGGAGTAACTTGAGGCATTTGATCTTGGAGTATATCAAAAGAAGTAGCGATTAGTAATATGCCCAAATTTTGTACACATTTGACATTGTGGCTTATTTTGATTTTCTCTTCCTCTATTTGATCGTCCACCACCACGGCCTCCTCTTGAATTGTACTAATGATTATTGTTATTCAGGGTGGTTTTGATTGTTTCTTGGGGAAGATTTTCCTTCCCTTTTAGACAATTGAATAACAACATTCACAGTAGGGTAAGGATGTCTCATTAATTATCTTGCTTTCATTTTGTGATTCCCAGGTAAGTAATAGAGAAATAACATCCGGTACAGAAGGAGAATCATTTCTGACAGATATAACATATATCATTTATTGATATTCAAACCCTAATCCAGCCAATATATAAAGGATATGATCATCAGTGAAAATCAGTTTATTAATTGATGCTAGGGCATTAACACACTATTGAATTTTTAGAAAATACTCTTTTAGAGGCATGACTCCTTTTCGTATATTGTGGAGTTTATTTTTAATTGCATAGCTTGAGCCAAATAATGAGAAGGGAATATATACCTTGGAGTGTTTCCCAAATTTCTTATGTTGAGCTACAACGAATTTGGTTGAGTATGTCTTCACTAATGGATTCTAGAAGACATGATGAGATGAGATAATCTTGTCATTTCCAGGTTTTGTATTATGGATTTGGTGTTCTCATAACCAAGAAGCTTTCGATTGTAGCGTGAACTGAATTTGTATTGGGTGTGAGATATTTCAAAGGTGGTTTAGATTTAGAATCGAGGAATGTCTCCAAGTCATATGATTCAAGTGCAGTAAGGATTTGAAATTTCCACAATAGGAAATTATCGTCCGCTTAATTTCACCAGCAATATTTTATTTTCGAAACAAAAAACTTGAGGGATTGCTGAAGAACTTTCAGATGTATCAGCATTAAGAAGAAACGTAGTGTTGATGCTCATCGTTCGTGAAGGAGAACGATTTGCAGAGGAACCCTAGGTGTTTGGAGTAGCAAAAGCCAAAAAAAAATGAGGTGTCGTTAGACTTCCATGCTCTAGTACCAAGTTGAAGTGTGGAAAAAAATGGAGAAAGTGATATTGGTGCAAGAGAAAAACCTTGACTTCTCATTTCATATTTGATAATTTACAATTTCAAATATTTAGAGAGAAGAGGAGATGAAAAACTCTACACCACACTCACACATAAAATAATACTCTTGTAACAACCAAGTTCTAGAACAAAGTAAAATGGTCCCTATCACACTGGGTAGAGAGTACATAATAGAGAAAGCAGAAAGAAAGATAAATGGGCTATGTTTAATGGGTTGTCTTAACAATGGCTCTTCTTTGAAAAGTACTTGCTCCTTTTTTTTTGGGATCGTCGATAACCTATTTATAATGTAATTCCTCTAGCAGTTGCCTTTGGTTACATTTAAACTCTGATTATCTTATGATAGTTTGTACCACTCGAGGTTGAAGGGCAACAGATTCAAGTACAAGTTGGATTGGTTTGAAATTGGTATGTATTCATCGACTTAACTTGTCACACCCCCTCCCAGACTATCTGCTAGCTTAGACCGAAAGACGATGTGAAGCCGACAGACACAGCTTTTCTCTACCTGTAACTGTCGACCTTGCTGAAAATACTAATATGATAAACTTACT
>JBBPDI010000025.1:61129-98861 GCA_037974545.1 Cucumis variabilis | reverse complement strand
TGGGACGATGGCAGGTGGCGATACTTACTACGTATGTGCATCCGTCCACCATCTGGAGTGAATATTATGATTTATGAGACTTCGCGTTGAGAAGTCGAGTGTCGCTGATTCGGAATTCCTTTTCCCAAAACAGAGGAAACGTGAAAAAGAATAATTGGAAAAAAAAATATAAATCATATTCATTTAAGCAAAAGTTTAAAAAATGTGTCCATTTAAATAAATTAATAGTTATATCAAACTATAACTTAAAACTTTTTCTAAGTATAATTATTATTTTAAATTTAAATTGATATAATTATTAATTTATGATTTAAATTGATACAATTCATGGTTCAAATCGTAGAAATTATTTGAATTCTACAAGTTTTTTTACTACTCAAATTCAAAATGCTAAAACCTACTGTTTGTTTGCTAGATTATGTTTTATGTCTTGCAAATATGTGATTGGTTGACATTATTTAAAACTATTTTTAAATTATTCAAACACTACCAACTTTGTAAATAATATATATTGTTTTAGTTGTATCTAAATTTTGAATTTTAAATTTTAAAATGTATAATTATGTTAAAACATTTAAAACTATTGTATGTCATTTACAAATTAAGGGTTGTTTTTTAACGTACTAACTCAAACAAAAATATTAACAAATATACTAAAATTTTACTGTTTATCAATGATAGAGACCGACTCTATTATTTTGTAGATAACAAACACGAAGTTTAAATAAATTATATAACAATTGAGAAAATTAGATGACGTGACTCTCTCTCTCATAAACCATACTATATGATTTTCTTTCCAATTGTAATTAACTGTGGACTAAAAACTAAAAGTTGAATCACGATTTGTGATAACCACTTCTATGTTAATCTAATAGTTTTATTGTTTAATACAATAACGGTTACTTAAATGAGGAGCATTTTCAATTATAGAAAATAATTGAAACTATTATCAAACCAAATCTATCAAAATTTTCTATATTTCTTCGTTTAAGTTTACTTATGAGATGAAATTATTTTTAATAATATAAATGATTTTAATTAGTAAACATTATAAGCTAATTTGGATTCAAGGGTAAAATGCACATTCTGATACAAAATACAAGAACAAGAATCAAAAGGATGGACGACAAGGGTTCGGGAAGGACACAGAAGGAAATGTTGTGTAGGTCAAGTCGAGCCTAATGAAAAGTGGGTTTTCATAGGTACTTAAGCCTAAGGAAGTTTCTGATTCCAAAAAAGATCGAGGATGAAAAAATCTATAAATAGGTTATAAGAGTACTAGAGAGATAACTCATGGCGTGTTTGGCAGTAAATTTAAAAACAAAATTTGAAAATAAGAAATTCAATAAAAACATAATTATATTTTATATTTTTAAATATGTATTTGTTGACAAACTCAAATATTGACTTCTAGCTTTAGAAAGATGTTTAAATGCGTTTTATACTAAATCATATAACTCGCCTTACTTATCCACTAAGATTTAGTTGACAATTAGGTATTAATTTATTTATGAATATAATATATGTTTACAAAATTATTTAAATTGCAATTGTAGTCCATATTATTTAGAAAAAGTTAGAGTTTAATCTATAGTTTGATAAAACCTCATATATACTCCTAATGTTTTGACAACCTTTATAAATTGCTCTTAGGAACGAGGCTACTTTCAATGATTTTATCAAACCAAATGAACTAAATTATAGTTATAAAGAAACAAAATTCGATCAATTTAAAACCAAAGACCAATTTTGTAATTTAACCTAAAAATTTATGCCCTGTTTGGTTCGTGATTCATTTTCATTTTTACGTTTTCATTACAAAAAATAATAATTAGAACGTATTTGGTATACTTGTTTGTAAAATACAATTTAAAAAACAACACATCAAATAATCCATTTTCCGAAAACAATAAATTTTTTGTTTTATTTGTTTTTAGGTATTGTTTTTAGAATTTGTGAACATAGATACGTATTTTCAAATTTACAACCAAGTACAAATCTAAGATTTTAAATCCGAATTTTAAAATTTTAATTTGGAACCAAACGTGTTTTCAAATATAATGAAAAAGAATAATTTGTTTTTTGTTTTCCACTAAATTTGTTGTTTTTCAAAATAACTTTTGAATCACAAACCAAACGGGTCTATGTGGACAATAACAAATTATTAGTTGGATTTGGACAAGTATTGTTGCTGCATGCTGGTGAACAACAACAAATTTAGAAAGAATGTAGTGACACAAATGTTGGGTTTCGCAGTGTGTAGATCTACGTGGATCCCGTCTCCATGGATAGTCGATCGACAGAGGCAGAGATTTGGACAAAAACGGTGGTTGGAAGTAAATCTAGAAACCATGTTAATTTTGTGTAATATTATTGAATAATTAACTTGTTTTTAATACAATGAACAAAATAAACAGGCACAAAAAATTTAATAAAGTAAAGACAGATAAGATGAGAAAAAATGAAAAGATATAGAAAATTAATAATTGAAATAAACCCTAATTAACTTTAACATGTATTAAAAGTTGAAAAGTTGAGTTTGAGTTACTTATAGAATAAGAGAATTTTCAAAAACACGCAAATTTTACAAAATATTTACAATCTATAACAAATTATATCATTGATAGTTATTGGTATGCTACAGTGATAGAAGACTATCATTAAGAAAATAAAATAATTTTCGAAAAAATAAATCTACGTTTAAAAAAATGAACTTCTCTCACACTCACTCTAACCTGTGACAATGGAATTTTCCTAAAGTTTGATTAGCTTAGGAGAAAATGAGGAAATACATGAAAAAAAATTAAGGAGTGTCCTAGAAAAATGGTAAATTTGGAACGAAGAAAAACAGAATAAGATTGAAGTGTTCTCAGTCCTCTACTTGAATTCCACAATCCTTCATCGTGCTCATTTAGCATTTACCACCACAACTTCAAAACCCATAGAAGTGAGAAAGAATAAAGAAAACAAAGGATAAAATGGAAATGTAGAAAAACAAGGAATTAACAATTAAAATTTTTGCTGTACATCCAAAATAAAAAACTAAAACCTTAGCTTCATTTACAATATCTCTAATTGGTTTTGCCACCACATTACAATTTCCCAAATTTTAATACCATTTAAAAAATATATAGTCGTTTTTATAGTTAACACACAACTTATAAAAAACCTAAATAATTGATATTCACGGTGTTAATCCAACGAGGTCCAAAACATTGGTTTAATGAGTAAAACAAAAGAATTAATAAAATCCACTTGAAATTTGGAATTAGTACCTGATGAACAATTGAAATGTCAATGATATACTTTATGTATCATTTTAAATGATATACTTCGCAATTAGTATATCAATAGACAACAGTATCATTGATATGTTTTTTTCTCTCTCTCTAAATCTAGTATATCAATCAATCAATATACAAAATACAAAATATTTGTTATACAATTGATATACCAAACTAAATATAACAATATACCATTCAAATCATGTTAAAGAATTGAAAGTAAAATAAATTTAGCTAGTATAGCTCATATTTAGTATATCATTTAACAAAATTAAAGCATTTAAAACTAAACTTGAACTAATCAAATGGATGTATCTCTACCAAAATGAAATAAAAAATAATAATTACATAATCAAACAAACAACATTGAACATAACATAATAAAAAGTACATTTTATTTTTTAATTTGTATTAGTGATAGACTATGCTAGATACAAATAAATATATCGAGCAAAATACATTTTTGGTCTTTGAAGTTTGAAACTAAATACTCGAAAAATACTTTTTAATAGTTATGCATTGAATAGGGTGACAAATTTTAGTTAGAGTAGCATTATTATTAATTTTAAATACTTTTTTTCGTGGCTTTTATTATAATTTTTTTCTCCATTTCCCTTTCACTCTCCCTTTCTCCATCTCCTTCCTCCCTCCCAAAACTCCCTTTCTCCTTCCTCCCTCTCTTTAGGTACACTATGAATGAATAACATTATAAATATCAACGTATTAATTTTAACTTTTATAAAAACCAGTTAATTTAAAAGGTAATTGTAATAAATAGCAATTTTAGTAATAATACTTGAGAATATAACAACATTTTAAAAAATTGTAAATATAGCAAAATTTATCAATAATAGACATTTATCGTTGATAGACTCTTATGTTTATAAATGATAGACTAATATTTTCTATAAATGAGACTAATATTTTTAACAAGGTCTATCAATAATAGACTTCTATTATAGTCTATGATTGATAGATTTCTATCATTTATGAACTTTGACAGATTTTGCTATATTTACAATTTTTTAAAAATGTTATTATATATCTGTATATTTTGAATCTAATTGTTAAATTTGCAACTGTCATTTATTGCAATGGTGGTTAATAAATTAATTTACATCAATTAATTCATTCTACTCGTACCACTCCAACTTTATTTCGTCGAACCCTTTCCTCGTCAGTTACTACAATGGTGGTCTACAAATGACGCCGGGTGATTCTATCTCTCCTCCTTCCAACCTCTTCTTTCAATATGCTCTAGTGACTTTTCCCACTATTTCGTAGTTTCTTCAGTATCTTGAATAAGAATCTTTTGTTGACGAACCGACTTGGACTTAGGTTTGTTGTTACAAAGGATTTAAATCCCGATCTTTTACGAGTAGTACCATCAATTTCACAAACAGAAAAACATTATAAATTTGGGCTATTTTAAAACCATATCCAATTCTTTCTTATATCATTAGTTTTGGTTTTCTTTTTTTGTTGTCTTTTTTATTGTTTTCTAAGTTTTGTTTGTTTTGGTGTATTTCTGTGTGGTTTGGTTGGATGTTGAGAGGGGAGTTGCTTATAAAATGAGGTTTGTGAGGTGTATGGTGAAATCATTTTGATTTTAGCTCTCATCTACTTATCTCATTCTTCCCCACCTCGAAATTCCCATGTTTCTTCTTCTCCACTTCCAAACTAGAACAAACAAATCCCTGTTCTTGAACACCACAAGACCAACCCAAATCTAGTCAAGTTCTATTTCTCATGTCCCCTTCCTAACAGTTGTTCATTGTCTTGGGGCGTCTTATGAGAGAAAGCCCGTCGAAGAATAAGTCTCTCTTCCCCGTCCTAGATCATATTTCGGTATGTCCACATAAGAGGAAATTGCAACACATCTTGCTCAACAAACGTAGCTTGGAGTGGGAGTGTAATGTGAGTAAGGTAAGGAGGCTGGCAGAGAGGAAGCCAAATGGGCTATTAAGCGCACCTAAGCTAATATGCGTCAGTGAAAGCCAAGTGCTAGAGGTAAGCTCTATTCGGACTGAAGCATTGATTCCCCATAACAAATAGGATAACTTGAGATCTCA
Source organism: Cucumis variabilis (assembly GCA_037974545.1). Classification (NCBI taxonomy): domain Eukaryota; kingdom Viridiplantae; phylum Streptophyta; class Magnoliopsida; order Cucurbitales; family Cucurbitaceae; genus Cucumis; species Cucumis variabilis. The sequence goes on along the minus strand of JBBPDI010000025.1, from coordinate 93,502 downwards.
ATTGCCTATCCTGTGCTCGAGAAGGTCCCCAATTCGTTGGTAACACATCGAGCACATTATGTTGTCTTATTCAGACCAAGGATATTCCTCACTCCATGTCCATGGTATGGCGCCTTTCACTCATCCCTTTTGCACCCAGTTGTCCAGACATAGCAAAATACCAAACAATTCAAGTTCCTTTCATCCTTGGAATTCGATTCCATGATTTGAATTTCATTATTCAAACTAGACTTTAATTGCCACCATCTCCTCCACGATCACTCAATCTATCTCCAAACCGTTTTGAGGTTGTTGGGAAGAACCGATTTTGAATCAAATCAAAGAGTGGTTCAATAAATTATGATCACTAAATTTTCCAAAAATCTTGAGAAGAAAGAGGAGGAAAGAAAAGATACCAAGAATGAGTTTTTTGGTACTCAATACTGAATCACCACATGAAACATCTTCACCACTACAAACACCATAGACATTGAGTTCAAAAGAAAAAGAGGGGTAAAGATACGGAGGAAGGAGAAAGGGAATTGCGGAGGAGGGAAGGGAGAAGGGGAGAAAGGAGAAAGGGAGAGTGAAAGGGAAACAGAAAAAAAAAAAAAAAACCCACTTAATCAAGAAAAACTACTTAAAATTAATAATAATTGTCACTTCAATCAAAATTTGCCAACTCAATCCGTCATGTCAGTTTTCCATTAGTCAACTAACAGTAAAATGGATGGAAGGACCATTTAAAAGCATTTGGATAAAAAGTGTTCATTTCCAATTTTTAGAGACCAAATAAACACTAATCCCAAACCTCAAACAAACATTACAAATAATAATTTTTTTTACCTTTTATTTTGTAACAGTCATCTGTCAATGTTCTATTTGAAAACAATTCTTTTTGACATTTGTTAATTGTTTTACAAACATTTATAAAATAGAAAAAAAAAATGGATATAAAAAAGATCAATTTTTTTTTTTTAAAAAAAGTAAGAACTAAAAATGAATTGGTTATCAAACCTCCCTAAATATTTCTATTTTTTGGTTGCTGTTTCTGTTCTCTTTTTTAGTTTAATCTCCAAAAAAGATCCATCAATCCAAACATAACTAATAATAACCACGAACTACCATCTTAATTTTTACTTAAAAAAGAAGAAGAAAGGAAAGGTTTCACATGGTCCCAGACTCCCAGTCGGCAGTTCAGTTATGCCAAGGCGGACACCAGTATATTATTGACATCGATACAACAGAAGAGATGGCGGTGTATGCAGAAGCTCCATCTCTTCTTAGCGTATACCTCCTAAATTCCATTCAGGGTGACCACAACGTTACGTGCAGTGGGGTGGTCTCGGTGCTCACATAGCCATATTCCCTGAAGCATCCAAAGTTCAATCAAAATTAGCCATTAAATTTAAAACTATTATGTTCCATATACAAATCCATTCGTCACACTAAACCAAGGATAGAAACACATCCATCCAAACCTCATACCCTTTCATCAACCCACCCCCATCTCATCGCTCAGTTCTACTAAGTGCATAAATTTTCATTTAGACAAACTTCAAATCCTTCAGAATTCTCCAGAACTTATCCTGATCCATTTGGCATTACCCTTTGTTTCAAAATGATTAAAAAGAATCATATTAAGGACCAGAAATATGTAAAAACTAATCATTACTAATTTAACAATCTTAAATCACCAATTCCCAAAAGCTTAAGCATTTGGGTTAATTGGTGATTTAAAATGGTATCAAAGGATGTGGTCCAAGAAAGTTCTCAACGTTATTTCCTTCCCATTTAATATTGATTTTCACTTGTTGAGTTTTTCTTGATATTTCAAGCCCACAAATGAGGGGGAGTGTTAGCTATTATATTAAATTTGCCTTCACCCATTAGCTTAAAGTTTTGGGTTGAATTGGTGATTTAAGATAGTATTGGGGTACATAGTCTAGGGAGGTCCTTCATATGCTGATCCAAGGACTATGACGCTGCATGTTACTTTTCCATTAGTGTGCCACCCGAGCGAGCTTTTACCATGAATGCTTTCTACAACTTGATTCCATAAGGAACTATCATCAATGATAAGCCTCCACCCCCATTTAGATAGAAGGGCTAAGTTTTTTGTTTTTAAGCCACCAATCTCGAGCCCACCATCTGGTTGCGTGCGGGTAACCAAGTTCCATTTGACTAAATGGTTTAGTTCGCCCCCTGAGTGTTCTTCCCAGAAGAAATTCCTCATTAAAAGTTCCATGATTTAGATCGCCTTTTCTGGCATAAAAAAATGACATGTGGTATGTAGGAATATGAGAGAACGGACTTACATAAGGTGGCACAACCTCCTCTTTGAAAGGTTATATTATATCTCTTCCATTTCTCCAATTTTCCTTGCATTTTTCTATCACCGGCTGCCAAAAGGAGAATTGTTTCGGATATCCATCTAAAAGTAGTCTTGCAATTCAACCTAGATGCCTCTACATACAGCTTGTTATCATTGATGTTAATTCCGCACAATGTAGATCTTTCCCAATTAACCTTTTGTCCTGAGCACCAATAAAATTTTTTGATGGTCTTAAATTTTCTAGCATCTCATGGTCATATCTACAAAATATCAAAGATATCATCGGTTGGAGTATAGAAACATGGACTCTATCTTTCCCCACAACAAGCCCTTCAAATTTTCCTTTTCCATGAAGCCGAGCCAACAAAGAACTTGAAACCTCATATTGCTCTTTTCACGACCTTAGTATTGTTCTTGTATTTTGGATATGATGAGGGTGCTATGGGGTGTCAACCTAGTTGAGATGTCCGGGTGCACTTACTGATCCTCTCTCTCTCCCTCATTTCTAGGCTTCTCTATATTATTCTCAATAACTCTCTTGTACTTGGAGTTCATTAATAATAAAGATGCTTGTCTCCTTAAGAAAAAAAAAAAAAAAAGAACTTAGAACCTCATTGATTAGTAAAAAAGGAAAGGTGAGAGAGGGTCCCTTGTCTAATGCCCCTTGTAGTTTTAATTCTTCCTCTTGGCCTTCAAGTAAGGGAAATTAAAAAGTTTGGACTAGAAACACAACCCATAATCCACAAAATCTATCTTTGTGTCAAAGTTTTTTCCAACAAAATTTTCTCAAGGAACACCCAATAATAATGATGAAAAGATTTTTCTAAATCAAGTTTTAGGATCCAACCGTTTTTCTTTTTGGATTGGTACTATTCGACCACTTCATTGGCTATTAGGATCAAATCTAAGATTTGTCTTCCCAAAATGAAAGCACTTTGAGTAGGGGCAATTATACTTGACATGATTTTCTTTAGACGTTTGGCCAACACTTTGCAACAATCTTATACAGTACTGTAGTTAAGCTGATCGGCCTAAAGTCCCTTACAAGAATAGCATCTCCAAAATTTCTGGATTAAACAAATAAAGTTCTCCTTTACGCAAGAGTTTGAGCGGCCATTTGCACAGAATTCCTCGAATAATTTCACAAAGTTTTCTTTGAAGTGGTCCCAATATTTGAGGAAAAATTCTGCCGTAAAGCCATCAAGACCAGGTGCCTTGTTCTTCCCCAACATTTTTAAAGCAAATTTGATTTCCTCGTGTGTAAATCTAGCAATTAACATATCATTCTGATTTCTAGCAACCATGGGGCGTGGTAAGTTGTGGGGAAGAACTCTGATGCACCGTGATTTGGAGTATAAAGAAGTGTATAAGCCCAATAATCCTCGATTTTCTTGAATGATCTTGTAGGTGTTCCTTGATCATTAATCAACTCTGAAATCAAAATTCTCATCTTCTTTGCTGGTAAGAAATGGTGGAAAAATCAGAATTTTCATCCCCCAAATTAAGCCAATTCAGCTTGCTTTTCTGTCTTAGGTTTCTCTCATCTGTTCTGTAAAGTGATTACGATTCAGCTTTCAAAGAGATTTTCAAATCTCTTTCCAAGACAAGCCTTTCTGAATTTTCAGCTTCTAGATCGCGTTTTTCAATTTCTTTTAACAACACTTCTTCTGTACTTTTCTTTTCCTTTTTTTCCCCCCTCTTTTAAAGGAAACGAGTCTCAAATCTTATTAATAAAAGCAAGACTAATGCTTAAAGTTCAAGAGAATTATACAAAGAGTACAAAAATAAAGAGACTGAGGATCTGCAGGCGCACTCGAACATCTCAACTAGGCTGACACCCCCTTAACACCCTCAACATCTCCTCCAAATATCTAGCATCAAAACAAAAAATCAACAAATACAGGCCAAATCCGCCCCCAGCCCATACAAGGATTCGTGAGAGAACAGTGTCAACCCAACAAGAAGACTAAAGGAGTAAATCTGAGAGAAATAAATGAAATACAAAGAGACAGCCAAAGTACAACTACAAGAAAAACTAACAATCTTGAAAAAAATAAAAACCCTCCAATTTAAGCTAATCTCTTGAATGCTATAAGCTTCAAATTCTTTATTTACGGAACACCAAGCTGAAGTGTTACGGGCTGCTGACTTCAAACAGTCTAACCACCTCATCTCCTTGTCATGAAATGTCCTTTGATTCCTCTCAAACCACAAATCTACAAACAGTGCTTTGACCATGTTCTCCCATAATAACCATTGTTTCTTTTTCAGATTATGCCCCAATAATAACTATTGTGCATTAAAGTTACTCCCAAACACCCAAGCAGTTTGAAAAACTGAGAAGAATTTCCTCCAACAGTTTGCAGAATACGAGCAATCGAAAAATAAATGCTGTAACTCCTCCCCTTCATTTTTGAATAGTAGACACAGATGGAGAAAGGAAGGTAAATAACTTCCTCTGCATAACCAAGGAATGGTTTAAGGCCCTAAAAATCATTATCCAGCTGAGAATGTTGACTCTTCTTGGGGCTTTTAGTCTTCCATAATGCTTTATATAATTTGCCATTTATTGGTGAAGGAGAAAGGTGAGACGTTAACGACTTTACTGAAAATCTGCCCGAAGGTTCTAACAACGAAAATCTTTTGTCTAGATTATCCCCGAAATTAACTCTAGCATGTCTTGGTATTCCAAAATTTCGTCATGTTTGAGCAATCGAAGAGAGATGATAGACCAAGAGGTGATTGAGTGGTCCCAAGCTTCTGCAACCGAACCACTTGGCGAGAGAGCAATCCTAAAAGAGTTTAAGGAGTGTCCAGGTTATGTTTCTTGAACTCCATAGAATGAGGAAGCCACATGCCTTGTCAATAGTGTCCGAGCTATGTTTCTCTAACTCCAATTGGATTTTATGATGTGTCGACCAATAACCTTTTGGTTTCTTACATAATGAAAAGGTATCATTGGTTTTTTTGAGAAGATCCTTGATCAGTGCTCTTTTCTTCCTCGAGTAGAGGCCTCAAACATGTCTAGAAAGGAAAATCATGGATGAGCAGGTGACACGTCTATAACGGGAGCAGTGGATCCCTATTATTTAATGGAGGATGTGAAGTTTTTTAGCTACCTCTTTAATCTTGAGGATTTTGCATTGGACTTGCCTGTTTTACTGGATTTGTTTGGTATAACCATGATACATACCATTTTCTAGAGCCATTGAGCGAAAGATGGACAACTCAGATGAAGCAAAGAATTGGTCCTTCATCTCCCTTGGTGTCGATAGGATCAATAATGTTGGGACCTTCAAGAGCGTGGGTATTCAGACTTCCCCATTGTTCTTGGTTTGATATTTGGGTGCATCTTCATAGAAATCCAAGGGAATAGCAGATAGAGAGGATGATGGGTCTTTCCTAGTAGACACAGACTCAAAATAAGGGCTGGAGAACTGTTCTTCAGATTCAAATTGGAAAGCTTCAACCACCTTCTTCGTTGTGTCTCTCGTTCCCTTAAGAAGGAAGGTTTGGTTTCCTTCGATGATGACAATCTAGGTAGCAAGGAAAACGACAAGGGTTGGCTTTTTTGGGTTGGACAATGATGAGATTGCAACAAAGGAAATGGCCGATGATGGGTGATTAGGGGAGGAGGGCATTGTCTTGGATGTTGGTTAATTGGATGAACTCACAAGATAAAGCCCATTGGAGAGAGGCAAGTGATTGGAGAGTGGTGAGTGATTGGTAAGGGAGTGATTTGTTGGGCCCAGGCGTGAAGGCCCAATAGAGGTTTGGGAACAGAGGTGGGTGATTGGTTGGCCTTTTGTCCGTTGGGTAAAGTAGAGGTTGCTTTTTGGTACAATGAGGGTTGTAATAGTTAGGGGTAGGTTGGCGCTCAACCTCTAGCAAATGCATGGCATAGGGGGACACAAAATCATCAACCAAGACATATTGCCACGTGAGCTATTCGGTTGAAACAAGGGGTCTATCAATAATTATCTCCTTCGTGGATGATGATGGAAGATGAATAGATGAGGGTAAAAAACCAAAGTGGTTTTCTTTCACTTTTTGGCAAACGTCCCCCATATTCAAACGAGAAAGTCTTTTTAGCAATATCATAGGGACCACTATTGGGTTGACACATGTACTTGTATGTTTGAATGCTCCAAGGGTCGATAGGAAGGTTCTTCACTCCGATCCATCCTCCATATGAGGGAAGTTTTGGTTCTGAGAAAAAAGAAATTACATGATTCCATCCTCCTAATAGTCTCCAATGGGCTTCCAACCATGATCTTTTGTTTATGTTTGCTGCTTGTTCACCATTTTTATAGATGAGAATAGCACTGTTCGCTTGAGTGGGGCTTATGGAACAAAAATATTGATGCTTTGTTTCAAGGCAATTAATAGCCCATGCCAATCATCATGGAGGGATCGTTTGTAAAGGAGAACTGCTGACAAGTGTAAAGAAGCAAGATTGTACGACTTTGGGTGTGCCAAAAACTGCTAATTTGTATAGAGCCATTGAATCAGCCCAACCAACAACTAGAGCTATATGCATTATATGAACAAAAAGCAAATGACTAGGAACATTCAATACAACAGTATGAACATGATACCAAGGCCAAACCATGGAAATACCCCTTCATCAACGAAAAATAGACACTATGTAACTTTATTGCACTGAAAAAATAAAAAATATGTTATGGACCTCCCCCTTTGAGGTGATTTGTGGAAGGTTGATCAGCTGAGGAATGACCATTAATGTAGCTATGTAAGATAGAGATAGAGAGTTAATGGGTAGGGTGGTGGTTATGGTCTGTGTGTTGGTATTAATGGTGGTTGAGCAAGGGTTCTCAGGTTGGAAACCTTTGATAGAAGGTCTATAAGTAGATGCAGCCTCTTCGATTCCCCCAATCGGGAAAATTGTGCGCATGGAGATGTGGGGCTCCTTAGACCACTCTTCTCTATTACCCCAGGTCGGAACAATCAAATTGTAACAAACCCCATTATTATCCAATTTTGAAATCTTTGAATAGTGTATCCTGTGTTTCGACAGCTTCTTTACTCAAAACATACAACCATCAATGCATTCTTCTTTGGATTTTTTTTTTATTGAAGGGTGAATAGATGAGTAGTCGAATGGTCAAGGATAGCCAATGAAGTGTTTGAGGCAAAAGGTTGAAGGAGAAGAATGGTCTTGTTGGTGCTTGGTAATGCAAAAGGCACGACCATGGATACGCCCAACGAGGCATATGGAGAAGGTTTTCGGTCAAATGTGAAGGAGGATTTTTTTCCGGCCATTGATAAGAGGGAGTCAACATTGAAGGTTCATAGTGAGATGAGGTGGGGAAGGGGGTGGGGGAAGAGGTGGGAGAGAGAATATTGTTAGAACACAAATTCTCCAACACAGTACTAGATCGAATTGAATAAGATATCCAATTTGATGAACTCTCTCCTCCCACTCTGTTACTCTCTCATTCAAGAATATACAGAAATGACTCACACCAAAAGGCTCCCCTCTCTCTCTTCCACTTTCTATTTATGTTTCCTTCCCACTCATTGTGGTCCCCCTTATGCAGTAACATTCTTAACTAATTCATTCTCTCGCTTCTTTTCTTTATTATTCTTTCTCCTACTATACTGGTGGATTATAGGTGGTCTAACATTGCATTCCCGGTCCACTTTCACCTTGTCTTCAAGGTGGAAATCAGGGAAGGACGGTTGGAAATCATCATAGTTTTCCCAAGTTGCCTCATGACGCACCAGTCCTTTCCAGCTCATCAAAATTTCCCAAACTCCTTTCTCATTCTTTTGGTATCCGTAGACCTCATCAGGTACAACTAGCCACTCGTGATTCTCAGTAAAAAATGGTGCCAATTCTTCCTTAATTGTGCACTCCCCGAAGGCTTTCTTCAGCTGTGAAATATGGAAAAGAGGGTTGAATAGTTGCTGAAGTAGGTAATTCCAACTTATATGCTACAGGGCCAATTCTCTTCAAAATTCGGTAAGGACCGAAATATTTAGGTGGCAGTTTCTCATTCTTCCTCACAGAAACTTGTCTATAGGGTCTGAATTTTAAGAACACCATGTCCTTCAAATTCTACACGTCTTCTCTTCATATTTGCATAACTCTTCATCTTTTCTTGGGCTATTCGTAGATGATCTTTCAAAGCACTCAAGGCTACATCTCTTTCTTTAAGTTGCTCCTCTAGGGTGGAATTTGGAGTTTTTCGGTCTCCATAGTATATAAGGGCTGATGGTGTTCGTCCATATACAGCTTGAAAAGGTGACACCCCTATTGATCATTGGAATGTGGTGTTGTAGCAGTATTTAGCCCAAGGAATCCATTTCATCCATTCTTTCGGTCTCTCCCCATAGAAGCAACGTAAGTAAGTCTCCACTGATCTGTTAACAACCTTTGCCTGACCATCCGCTTGAGGATGATAAGCGGTGCTCCGTTTCAATTTAGTGCCTGCCAAACAGAATAGTTCCCTCCAAAAATTACTCAGAAAAATCTTATCACGGTAAGAAACAATTGATTGTGGACAGCTATGCAACCTTACCATCTCCTTCACAAATAATTCTCAATCTTGCCATCAAAAGGATGCTTGAGGCCTAGGAAATGAGCATGTTTACTAAAGCGATCCACCACCACCAATATAACTTCATATCCCATGGATTTGGGCAATCCTTCAATGAAATCCATAGAGATATCTTCCCATACCCTACTCAGTATCTCCAGTGGAACCAAATAACCATGCAGGCGTGAGTGCTAATGCTTTATTTCGCTGACAAATAGTACACTCTTCACAATACTTTTGTATTTCAGACTTCATACCTTCCCAAAATAGTTCTCATGTCAGCCTCGTGTAAGTTATTAAGAACCCTGAATGGTCCCCAAGGACAAAATCAAGGTAAGCGTGCATATAGTAGGAATTAAGGAAGAGTTCTTCGCAATCACCAATCTTCCTTTGTATCGGAGCATCCCTTGTTGCAAAGTATAATTTCTTACTTCTTCTTCTCTTTGTATCTAGCTGATTATCTCCTGCAAGCGTTCATCCTTTTCAACCTCCTTCCTTAAAACCTTCAAATCAATCAAAGTAGGGGCTGTTGGCTGAAATGTACAGTAGGTGGTACTCTAGATAGGGCATCTGCTGCCTTGTTCTCTAAACTGGGCTTATAAACCATCTCTAATGAGTAGCCAAGTAATTTTGCAATCCATTTATGGTATTGTGGTTGTATCACCCTCTGTTCAAGCAGAAATTTAAGAGAGCGTGATCAGTCTTGACTATAAATGTCCTTCCTAATAGATATGGTTGCCAACGTTGTACTGCTAACACTACTGCCATCAACTCCCTCTCATAGACTGGTTTGGCACGATCCCTCATTGCTAAAGTGTGGCTATAGAAAGCAATTGGTCACTTATTCTGCATTAGGACTGCTTCCACTCCATATTCTGATGCATCTGTTTCAACTTCAAATGGTGTATTAAAATCTGGTAGTGCCAAAACAGGCAGAGTCATCATTGCTTGTTGCAACTTTATAAAAGCTTCTTGAGCTTCACTAGTCCATTTAAAAGATTCCAACTTAAATAATTGAGATAAAGGGGCTGCAGTGGAACCACTATGCTGTACAAAACAACGATAATAGCCTGTCAATCCTAGAAAACCTCTGACTTCCCATACATTAGATGGGACTGGCCATTGCTTGATAGATCTTATTTTCTCTGGATCCACCTCCACACCCTTTCCAGACAAAATATGACCCAAATATTCCACTTTCGTATAAGCAAAACAGCACTTCTTTTTTATTAGCAAACAATTTATGACTCCTCGACACCTCCAATACCAATTTTATATGTTTGCAGTGCTCCTCCAATCCCCTGCTGTAAATCAGAACATCATCGAAAAAAACCAAGACAAACTTCTGAAAATATTATTCATCAAGGACTGAAAATTTGCAAGTGCATTTGTGAGTCGAAACAACATTACTAGAAATTCATAATGCCCTTCATGTGTTCTATAGGCTGTTTTTTCTATGTCTTGGCTACACATCCTAATTTGATGATAACCAGCCTTTAAGTTAATTTTAGAAAATAAATTGGCTCCATTCAACTCATCAAAAAGTTCTTCAACAAATGGAAACTGATTTGGAATAGTGACATTGTTGAGTGCTTGATAGTCCACACAGAACCTCAAGCTTCCATCTTTCTTCTTCACCAAGAGTACTGGACTTGAATATGGACTTGTGCTAAGGCGGATAATTCCAGAGGAGAGCATTTCATCCACTAGTTTTTCCATTTCCTCCTTCTGCTGAAAGGCATACCTATAGGGCCTGACATTCACTGGATCCGTGCCTCCTTTCAAGTGTATATGATGCTCAATGGCCCTCTTTGGAGGTAATTCTTCAAGCCATTCAAACACATCCTTATACTGCATCAGCACTATCTGAACTCCTTCTGGTACGACATTGGTTCCTCCCTTTGCTTGTAAATCATCCTCTATGACTCTTGCTTCCAAAGCTCTGCACTCAACTAAATAACTCAGGTCAAAATCAATCCATGATTTAGTTAAGCTCTTCAAACTAACTCGGGTCTTTGTCAAGCTTGGATCCCCCTTGATTATCACTTTTCTGTTGTTATGAGAAAAGGACATAATGAGATTTTTCCAATCCATCTCAATCACTCCCAATGAGTATAACCACTGCATCCCAAGTATTACGTACACCCCTCCAAGCTCCAGTAGCAGAAAATTCTCAGTTACTGTCCATCCATTGAGAATAACTTCCACATTTTCACATACTCCTTTTCCTTTAATTGCGGTTCCAGACCCAAGGATTACTCCATAATTGGAAGTATCTCTTGTAGGTAGTTTCAACATCATCACTAACTTTTCTGATATGAAGTTATGCGTGGCTCCACAGTCGACCAACACGATAACCTCCTTCCCTTGAACCATCCTCCTTACTTTCATTGTACCAGGATTCGTCAGCCCCACCACTGAATTAATACACAATTCTATTACTCCCTCAATGTCACCCTGCAACTCAATAGCGTGCAACTCCTTTTGTTCATACTCGTCTTCCTCTATAAACTCTTCTTCCACATTATCTGCCCTTACTACAAACATTCGTAACTCACGTATTTCCTTCGCCTTGCATTTATGCATATTTGAAATAGTGTCCTTCCTCTCTCTTGGCTTGAAACTCAGTATTAGATAATCACTTGGATGGGCCTTCTTTCTTAATTTCTCCCGCCAGATATCCTCTTAGTGTAATTGTCCTTATGGAAAAAATGGTATTTCCCTTATTCTCATGGCCGTTTAAAACTGTATTAGTTTTGGCATTAGTGGAGGGGTAGTTTGGGAATTTTGCTCCAGAATAACCAGGTAGATTTGCATCTCTCCTAAGAATTTCTCGATTTTCCACCATCTACGTGTACTTCATCATCTGGGATAATCCCACCGGCCGACTAAATTCCACCCCTGCCTTAATCCATGGTAACAACCCTCCCATAAATGTATCTTCCATGATTTTCTCCTGAATATATGCTAGGGGCGCAACCCACTTATCGAGAAGATTCCAATATTCTTCTACACTTGATTCCTACTGAATTCGAAAAATCGACCATACAGAGATCCTTCACGAATCGACCGAAATCGGATCAATAACCATTCCTTCAAGTTTAACCAATCGGTAAACTTATCTCTCTCCTCTTAAGAACGATACCAGTTGAGAGTTAGGTCTTCAAAACTAATCGTGACTATAGTAAGCTTTTCAGAATCAGTTAATCTATGTATTTGAAAATACCTGTTCGTGCAGAAGAGCCATGAATCCAAATCGTCACGGTTAAATACTGGCATATCAACCTTTTTGAACTTGTATCGATCATTGTTTCCCTCTTTGCTCGCCAAACTCTCCCCCTCTGTAGATTTCATTGTTGATGTTTCTGACACAGATGATTCAACTATCTTACCGCTCGCTAGTGCTCGTTCTTTTGCTATTGATTTCATGAATATCATCACCATCTGGTGAGTTTTCTCTGCTTGAGTCTGAAGACCTTCCATATTTTTCGAAATCGATGTAAGTTTCTCCTCCATCGCTGGTATCTTGCTAAGTTCTTGTTCGTGTGCTTCTAACCTTTCTTCGATTCTCATTTAAACCATGATCAATCTTCTTCTAGGATCGTCGTGCTTTGATACCAATATGTTGGAACACAAATTCTCCAGCACAATAGTATAGAATATGAAATCTCACTTTATTGATAGTAAAGGAAATTACAATATAAAGATCAAATTGAATAAGATATCCAATTCGATGAACTCTCTTCTCCCACTCTGTTACTATCTCTTTCAAGAGTATGAAACAACTCACACCAGAAAGCTCCCCTCTCTCTCTTCCACTTTCTATTTATATTTCCTTCCTACTCATTGTGGTCCCCCCTTATGCAGTTGCGTTTTTAACTAATTCATTCTCCTGCTACTTTTTTTATTATTCTTTCTCCTACTGTACTGTGGATTATGGGTGGTTAACAAATATCTAGAGAAAGACATTCTAGAGAGAGATTTAATGCATGTTTGGATTGACTTTCTAAGTTCTTAGAAACATTTTTTTTACACTTGTAAACATCTTTTTAAACACTAAGAGTGCGTTTAGAAACACTTCTTTTACACTTATAAACACGTTTTTAAACACCTAGAAAGTCAATTCAAACGCATCCTTAGTTTTTTATTCAATGGAAAAACTGTAGAAATAAATAAAAGGACCTACTAAACTGTACCTGCCAAGTACCCATATTAAGCTTTCCATTTGTTATGGGAATCCTACAAAAGAATAACCACAAATGAGAACAGCATGTTAGGTAGGCATTTATTCAAGAAACTATGTATAATTACTCACGTCAGTGCACAGCCAAACAACGATGATTTAATGTGAGCTGGCATGTCATCCGGGCCTGCATAATGAGCACACTCATTATCAAAAGAGTAAACGTACATAATAAAAAATATGTGTGTGTAAAGGAATGGTTGAAATGACTCTAGAATAGGAAAAGAAAACAATTTTGTCAACATTCCTTATCTTTTATATATATATATATATATATAAACAATGCTTTTATTGAGATGAAATGAAGAAATACAAGGGCGTACAAGAAACCTAGCCCTCAAAAGCCCCACTAACGTAATGGGTTCCAACTTCGTAAAATGCTACCTACAAAAAGACTTTGAAATGAAAGCCTAAAGAGAAATTTAGCTCCATCTTTGTGGAGTAAAAAATCAGATAGTAGCCCATTTTGGGGTTAAAAAAACAAAACAAACAAACTTTCCAAAGTCCCCCCCTATCCTATATTTCTTATGAATTTGATATGTGATTATGAAACACCTGCATTCTATTTGAAAATTTAAATCTAAAAGCAAGCAGCAGAGATTATTTGTGGTATAGAATATGTTTTGATAGTTATTTTCTTAGTCTAATATTTATTTAACAATTTCAAGCTGCGTTATTTAGACCCTGCTTCACAACCATTTAATTTTTTTTTTTTTTCAAAAGCTTATAAACACTACTTCTACCCTTGGTTTCTTCATTTTATTATCTGCTTTTTTAGGGGTGTTTTCAAAAAACCAAGTCAATTAATGAAAGCTAAAAAAAAGTCTAGAGTCACGATTGACCTAAAAGCTTAAGCTAATGGGGGAAGGTAAGTAGTAAGATTAATATTATATCATCTAACACTATCTCACTTGTGGGCTTGAGATGGAAGAAGATCAAAAAATGGAAGCCTATGGTACTGTCTTAAATCACCAATAGACCAAAAACTTTAATTGATGGGTGTAGGTAAATTTAATATTATATTATCTAACAAAAAGTCAAAAGGTATGAGGGAAGGAGCTGCCAAAAAACTCTCTTTCCTCATTCCTCCTCCCTCATAGCCTGCATCTTCATCAGCATCCTATACATTACATCAAACAAGAGTTTAAATTATCTTACAGTATTATGATGAAAACTGCACATGCCCTTTTAGTAGAGTACAGTTTCTTTTCCACTAGATGAAAATATGAAATCAGAAAACTAGAAAAGGGAAAAGTTATCTTAGTAAAAGAAAGTAAATTTGGGTAACCTTCAAGTGTATGCTTCCAAGGAGCAGATGTACCCTGCAAACAACCCCCCAAATGAGAGTGGGAGAGGGAAACAAGGGTCAAAATGGAATAGCTCTCGAAGAATGAGAGTTACAAATGATAAGTGCAGATAACAAACTAACTTCAGGTACTATCTTGTTGAGGAAGGTTTCAGTATCGCTCTGAACATCCGAATCATAGTTTTCATTGATGGTAAGAGAGGCACTCGTATGCTGCACTGTGACATCATCACGCGATTCAGCGAGGAAATCCAACTACACATTGATCTCCAAAATTGAAAAACAGGATTAGAAGATTTACAGAAGATATGAGCAAGGCCGCATTTGAATTCTGACAAGTCTTGTCCAATTTCCTTCATTATCTGATATACAAACTCGGTAGCAGTAGTGTGAGGAAAATAAATCGGATATCATATTGATGTTGAAATGAATATTTTACCAAGGCAACAAAAAAAAAAAATCGTCTATTGTTGGGGAAAGTCAATCTGATACGGCGGGTGACAGGACTAAGCTAGACTAAGATCCAGCCGAAACTTATGAACATACTTCAAATAAAAATTTTAAAAACAAAAAACAAAAAGTTGGCACCATTTAACCCTCGAGGATCAATACGAGTTTCTGAATAAAGTGGAAAAAGATAACCAATTAACCACCTTCGGGGTGATGAGATGACAGCCCCGCCTATGAGGAGACAGCGTAACACTCTTCTGAACCCACTTCGGACCAGCGGCCGCCATAAAGCTTGGGTTGCTAGAGCCTGCTGTAGCGGACGGATTGCCAGTACTGGAATTGTTGCTCCGCAGCAACTTTAGGCGGAGCGGTTGTGCAGCCAAGATAATAGCGCCTTGCATACCCAGAGGCCACACAACCGTAAACTTGTAAGTGCAGTGCCTATCTTAAAAAAGAAAAAAAAAACAATAATAATGAAAATAAATAATGTATAATATATATAATAAAAATGTGGAAGAAATTTTTTTGGACAACATTAATCGTCTTTTTAAATAATACCTCAACTATCCTTCATTTCGTTCAGCACCAAAACATTCGAGTGTGAGAAGATTTATTTATTAAATTCAAACACAATTATGATTTATGAACGAACAATTAATCCACCATTTCATTCATTAGAATGTTCTTTTGAAATTCTTTATATGCAGCTATCGTCCATATAAATCTGTCGGGATAGAAACGAATAAAAAACTTTATTGTTAAAAACTAATAAATCTATTAATAGAGTGATAGAAAACTAGTTAAATAGAAGTATAATTGTGTATATCAGTGTTTTTTTTTTTAATTATTTTTGTAAATAGTTTGATTTATGAGAGAAACGGTTCAAGGAGTTTGTGTCCGTTGGTTTTTACCATGAATTCTTAACATCTAAACAAGTTTCCAAATTCATTATTTCATCCGATTATGTTTTTATCAGGGCATGAGCTTCCTGAATCATGGGTGTTTCCAAGATTATTTGTTTGTTTTTATAGGCGACGAAATTGATTCACCATCTATATCATTGGTTCAAGCATATTCTGCCATTATCAAATAAATTCCGCTTCCATCAGGAGGAAAAAAATATATAGATGGGCAACGAGGCAAGATGGAGCTGGTGGCGGTTTTTCATTGTCGCGGGAGTGGCGGTCACTGGATTTCTTTTTTCTAGCAGCAGTGCTTCACAACCGGAGCAATTGATGGAGACTCAGCCTGTGGTATCCAGGATCGCGTTTGGATCATGCGCCAACCAGGATGCTCCTCAGGTTTTTGTTTTGCTTGTTTGTTTGTTTGTTATTTCCTCTTCAATGAATGTCAGAAAACAGACCTTACCGATTAGCTGCAACCAAACTTGAAGAACACAAACTTGAAGCTGAAGAATGACAGTGGCAAGATTCGAGAATGAAAAAATTGGTGGAAAAAGTTCAAGATTCGAGCCTCAGTCATGTTTTAACCACAAATTTCTGTCCAAGCAAATAAGGACGACAACGTTGTACGACCAAAACAACGCCCATAAGTTCTTGGTCATAAACTGGTTTCACACGATCTCTAATAGATAAAACATGAGCGAAATAAGCAATCGGCCTCTTGGATTGAAGGAGAACCGCACCAATACCAAACCTGGACGAATCAGTTTCAATTTCAAATGGTTGAGAAAAATTTGGTAGTGCTAATTTGTGTAATGCAACCGTAGCATTCTTCAATCTTTCAAACGCCACTTGAGCCTTTTCGTTCCATTCAATATCTCCCTTGTTAAATAAATTACTCAATGCAGCTGCTAGGCTGCCATAATTGTTCACAATTTTTCGGTAATAACCAGTAATCCAAGAAAACCACGGACTTCCTTGATAGATGTTAGAACATGCCACTCAAACATAGCCCTCAACTTTTCTGGATCAGCTTCGACTTCCTTGCTGGAAATTAGATGTCCAAGATACGCCACCCTTTCTCTAGCAAACTAGCACTTGGCTCGATTAGCAAAAGGCTGATTTTCCCGAAGAATAGAGAGGACTATGCGTAAATGCTTGACATGTTCTTCTATCCCACGACAGTACTTAAATGTCATCAAGGAGCACCAATACAAATTTTTGCAAATATTGACAAAAATTTTTGTTCATCAAGACTTAATCAATATTAATTGGAGAGGAAATAACATTACAAGGGCTTGAACATAGGACTTCCCCGGACCAGCCGCTCTAATACCATCTTAAATCACCAATTCAATACAAAAGCTTAAGCCATTAGGTGAAAACAAATTTTGATGTAATAGCTAACATATATGATTTAAGAACCCAATCAAAGTAAGCAATTAGAATTGATTAAGAAACTAATCATGAATAAAGGTGTGCAATTCTAGGCTTTTAGGTTGCATATGCTAAGAAAATAACTAGTAAGCATTTCCTTGTTTTAAGTCAATGAATAACTAAGAAAAGCAAGATGATCCCTAATATCTAGACTAGACCCATTTTCATTGAGTTTATCCTTTTAAATTTCATGTTTTTTAAGTTTCTTTGCATATAAAAATTACGACACACAAAAATTCCCTTTTGGTTACCATTTGAATTCAACAGTTAGCTAAATATCTAGAGATTCCCAAAGGATCGACTCCGTACTTGACTATTACTACGTTGTAGAGCTATTAGTAGGTTCCATGAAAATATAAATACATTTGCTTAGTGAAGAGTTCGTAGGTGATGACGGAATTCCTCACTAACAAGGTACTACTGGGTATCCAACCTAGTTGAAATTCACCGTGCACCTTCTGATACTTAGGTTATGTAGTTTCTTAGATTTACTAATGTATTCTTTGACACTTTATATCTTTTCATTATCTTAATGGAATTATCATTGAAAAAAAGGAATAACACTTTACATGGAGTTGTTCTTTTTGCAGCCAATCTGGAACTCCATAATCAACTTTGACCCACATGTTTTCATTTGGCTTGGTGATAACATCTATGGAGACATTAGGCGTCCATTCAAATTATTTGGTCGAGAAAGGACGCTGGGACCATGGAAAAATGTTCCACGTTTCATTCCTTCATCTAAGCAGGAAATGATGCTCAAATACAATAAGGGAAAGACAATTCCAGGGTATTCTCGGCTTAGACAGAGGACCAAGGTGCCAGACCCATTAAGTTCATCGAAAAGTTTATTACATTATTTGATTTTAAAGTGACTAAAATTTTAAAAAGTGGGTGGGTGCCTTTGATTTTTAGTCAGTTGCATTTTGTTGTTTTAGGTAATCGGTGTCTGGGATGACCATGATTATGGATTAAATGATGCTGGAAAGGAATTTACCGAGAAGGTCACTAATCAGAAGCTTCTCCTTGATTTTTTAGATGAACCTCTTGATAGTCCAAGGTGGGAGTTCGTTTTCTACTTCTACTTATTATTTGCCTAACCTAAAGGTTGTGCTTCTTTGGTTTATCTTATTATTATTTCTCCATATCAATCAATAGTTTAAAATAAAATAAGAAAAGATGAAGTGAGGAATTTCTCTGTTAGAATGTA
The DNA here is from genome assembly GCA_037974545.1 of Cucumis variabilis. Lineage (NCBI taxonomy): Eukaryota > Viridiplantae > Streptophyta > Magnoliopsida > Cucurbitales > Cucurbitaceae > Cucumis > Cucumis variabilis. Next base: position 75,077 of record JBBPDI010000025.1, on the reverse strand, counting down.
TATTATTCGGAATTCACAACTTTCTTCCTTATCGACTGAGGAAAATCTTACTGTTTATCTACGGTTTAAAAGAATGATAAATCATAATAAAAGAAGAGAAACAATACAACAATATAGCAGACTTGTGCAATGCATAACGAAGCCATTGGAGAATGCGACTGACTTGAAGTCTTGAACAGCTGAGATATTCTGGAATTTTCTTTTTTAAACCTGATATGGAGTTTACGTGGTGGCAACACATCAGCTGCCAGGTATTGCTGATTCATCAAATTGACCGTGGACTGACTGACTATTCTTTTCCTCAATAATATTAATCTTGCAGCTTATTCCGGATATTTGATTACTTCGTAGTACTTTCTTCCATTAACTGATATTAGAAAGTTGGTGTTGATATTTAAATTTTTTGTTGGCATTATGCATTTTGTTAAATATTATATTAAATTTGCCTTCACCCATCTAAGTTTTTTAGGTTGAATTGATGATTTAAGATGGTATCGGAGACATTCTCCTATTTCTTCTAATTCTCTAAGTTCTTCTTCTCATAAGTCCTTACCTAATGTCTTTGATCTTGATCTTGATATTTCAATTTTCCATAGGAAAGGTGGTAAATGTGTCAAATATCCCATTGCAAACTATCTTCTTGGCATAGATTGTCTGACAGACATAAAGCCTTTGGGTCCATACAAACATGTTTGCTCCAAAAAATATATAAGCGACCTAGAATGATTTGAATTGGAAATTAGCAATGATGGAAGAGATGAATGCGCTGAAACAAAATTGCACATGGGACATAGTTGAACTACCCAAAGATAAGAAAACAATTGGATGCAAGTGGGTGTTCATGGTAAGATGTGAAGTTGATGATAGTTTTGAAAGGTTCAAGGCCACATTGGTTGCTAATGGCCCGTTTGGTAACGTTCCCGTTTCCTGTTTCTGTTTTTATTTTTTAAGAAACAGAGGTGTTTGGTAATGTTTTCTGTTTCTCGTTCTAAAAAAAAGTAGAAACGTTTCTCATTTTATAAGGAATTATTGGAAAAAAAAATAGTTTCTCCTATTCCGTTTCTCAATTATTTTTATTGGTTTTCTTTTCCTTTTTCTTAATTATTTTTATTGGTTTTTTTTCCTTTTTCTCAATTAGTTTTATTGGTTTCCTTTTTCCTTTTTCTCATATTTTTATTGGTTTCCTTTTTCTTTTTCTCAATTATTTTTCTATTTCCTTTTCCATTTTCCCACACAATTTCCTTTTTCTTCCTCTTATTTCCATATTCTTTCCCAAATAACCACTCTCCACGTGGCTTCCTTGTTCTTCTCATCTTATCTCCATCGTCTTCCCCAAATAACCATCGTCTTCCTCTTCCTTTCATTGTCTTCGCCATCTTCCTCCTCACCTCTCATCGCCGTGGATTTTAGTCCTCCTCTTCATCGTGGGTTTTCGTCTTCCTCCTCACTGGCTCTGTCCTTCAAATCTCAATTTTTATCTTGATCTCCATCAGATTACTAGAAGACATTCCTATCTAAGTTTGATGAAGTGAGTGGTGTAATATTTAATTGAATTAGATGTGAATAAAATAACATGAATAAAATAAAAAAATAAATTTCTAAAAAAATATGAAAACAAGAAACAGTTATCAAACACGTTTTCTGTTTCTGCTATTTCTGCTTCTTGTTTCTTTTTTCAAGAAACAAGAAACAAAAACAATTATCAAACACATTCATGTTTCTTATTCTAAGAAAAGAAGAAACATGGAATAGAAAACAGGGAACAGGAAACAGGGAACAAAAAACATGAAACAAGAAACGGAAACGTTACCAAACGGGCCCTAAGATGTCTATTTAGACCTATGGAGTTGATTATCAAGAAACATTTGCTCTAGTTGCTAAAATCAATTCTACCAAAATTTTGTTCTCTGCTACAGTTAACTTTGATTGGTCTAGATCAACTAGATGTTAAGAATGCCTTTCTCAATGGAAAACTTGAAGAAGTATTTATAGACTTGCCACTTGGTTTGTAGATGGATCTCGAGATTAACAAAGTGTGCAAGTTAAAGAGAGCATTATATGGCCTTTAACAGTCTCCTAGAGCTTGGTTTGAACGCTTTGAAAAAGCAGTCACAAGCTATGGATACAGTCAAAGTCAAGCCGATTATACAATATTCTATAAACATACAAGAAATGACAAGGTTATGATTTTGATAGTTTATGTTGATGATATCATTCTTACAGGCAACAGTGAGACATGACTGACTCTCGTGAGGAAAAAGTTAGTCGATGATTTTCAATTCAAAGACCTAGGAACTTCAAAATACTTCCTAGGCATGGGGCTTTCCACGTCCAAAAGTTGCACTCCTGTCGACCAAAGGTAGTGTATTCTTGTTCTGCTAAAAGAGACAGGTTTACTTGGTTGAAAGGTAGCATAAACTCCCATTGAGCAAGGAAGCTGCAGCCGAAAATGATATAGGAAAGAGAAAAGTATCAGAGATTTGTGGGGAGCCTCATATATCTTTCTCACACACGTCTTGAGATTGCTTTTGCAGTGAGTATGGTAAGTCAGTTGATGCATGCTTCTGAGCTAGCTCACTTTGATGCAGTTTATAGAATCCTAAGATATTTGAAAGGTACTCCAGGAAAAGGCATATTGTTTAAAAGACAGGATCATCTCAATGTTGAATTTACATTGATGCTGGTTGGACAAGTAGCACGACTGAGAGAAGATCTACTTTTGGTTACTTGGAGGAAATCGAGTTACTTGGAGAAGTAAAAAACAGAGTGTGGTTGGAATGAGTAGTGCAGAAGTAGAATTTAGAACTTTAGCCATGGTGTTTGTGAGAATATATGGATAAGAAGACTGTTGGAAGAATTGAGATTCCCTCATACAATGCCCATGTGCATTTACTGTTGTTCATTAAGACCAAAATTATTTCAAAAGATCCAAGCAGTTCGAAAAATTGAAAAAAGTTTACTCCAATATTTTGCAAAATACGAGCGATCAAAGAATGAGTGCTGTAACTCCTCCCCTTCATTTTTGCATAGTGGACACACGGATGGAGAAAGGAAACTATCCATAAGCTTCCTTTGCATAATCGAGGAGTAGTTTAGAGCCCTGAATATCATTATCCAGTCGAGAATGTTAGACTCTCCTTGGGCTTTTAGTCTTCCATAATGCTTTGTATAAACTGCCATTATTGGTGACAGAAGAAAGTTGAGAGATTAACGACTTTACTGAAACTTTGCCGAAAGGTTCCAACAACCATTCCCTTTTTCTAGATTGTTATTATTGAAAGCGGTAAAAGAACAATATGAAACCGAGTTTTATTCAAACTCGAGAACCAGAAGGAAAACCACTATTTTACTTTCTTATTATTTTCTCATATTAACAAAAGGTACAATGGGGATAATAAATAGACAACAATTTTAACGTAAAAAAGGAAAGAATATTAGGGTTAGTCTTTCCTTGGGTTTAAGCCCACTAATTCTAACATAATAGTTGTTTATAATACAATTATGTTTATCGTCCTTTATTGTAATTTCATATTCCCTAAAGGTTTCCTTGTTGGCTATATACAGATATGTACCTTTAGCCTTGTTTATAATAATAAGATAATTATCTTTTCTCTAAAAAGGCAGAGAACATGGTATCAGAGCCCTAATTGAATATTATTTTATTTTATTTTTCACTGCTGCGTTCACACAAGGTTAGGGTTAGGGTTTACATTCGGGTAATCAAGTTTAAGTGACTGTTTGTCTACACTGCCCACCTCAGAAGGATCGCCACTGTCGTTCGCCTTTGTCTGGGTTCACAGTTCGTAGGAAAAAGCCATGCGTGAGGTTCACGCGCCACCAAAAGAAACTGCCCTGTCTCCATTCATCGGCGTGTGGGGGACCGTGGTCACTCCAATTTTTGCTCCGTCAGTTGGGTTCGTCTCGATTTGCATTTTTCAGTTAGTCGGTGCATTTATCTTTGCAATCTACTCGGGTGGGAAGTTATTAAAAAATACCTTTTTTGTGCTTAGAGTTTGTTGTGAAGCTGTTTCAATTTCTATTTCAATTGGGAGCAATTTTGCTCTTTGGTTCACCTTTGAGTTCTTTTTTTCTTTTATTTTTCCCTTTCATTTGAGAGATCTACAATTCGTTGGTTAGCTCGTAATGGATGAAGTGAAGCATATGATAGTATCCAATATAATTCGTCTAGCATCAAAGATAACTGAACACAAGTTAAATGGCTCTAACTACTATGATTGGATTTGGTGTAAGACGATTCAATGCTTTTTACTTAGTACAGATATGAATGATCATGTGATTGAGGAGCCACCAAAAGATGATAGAAAAAGGCTTGGCTTTGCGATGATGCTTGACTTTATCTTCCGATTAAGAATTCTATCGAAAGTGAGGTTGTTTGTTTGGTGGACCACTATGATTCTGTGAAAAAGCTTATGAAATTCTTAGACTTTCTATATTTTGGAAAAGAACAAGTTCATTGAATGTTTGATGTACTTTTGCAATTTTTCCGAGTTGAACAAAAAGCAAAATCTGTTACAAGCTACTTTATGAGGCTTAAGAAGAAAGCTGTTGAACTTGCTTTACTTTTACCTTTTAGCTTCGATGTCAAAGTTCAACGAGGAAAGATGGCTGCTATGATATTTTTGGACGGACTGTTACCTGAATTTGGAATGGCTAAAACATAGATCCTTTCTGATTCTGAGATTCCATCATTAGATGAGGCCTTCAGTTGTGTTCTTTGTATTGAGAGTTCCCAATCTGCTTCGTCTGTTTTTCAGCCTAGTAATACACTAATAAGCAAGAATACTAATAACTCTTGGCCTACTTCAGGGATGACCAACAATATTGAAAAGCTTAGTTATGATGTTCAAAAATCTGATACTTAGGAGATCCTTTGTCAATATTGTTGTAAGCTGGGACATCTAAAACGTGGTTGTCGAAAGTTCTTGTATAAGACTAATCTCAACATGCTCAAATAGCTTCCACCAATGTTACGGGTGAGTAATTTTTTACCATCTCTATCGACGACTTTGCTAAATTTCAAGTATTCCAGGAATCCTTGCAGGCGTCTTCCTTCTCGAATCCTATTGCCACCATTACCGAGATAGGTAATATGAAATGTCTTCTTACATCATCTACCAAATTGGTCGTAGACTTTGGTGCCACCGCTCATATGAAAAGTAATTCTAACTTATTTTCTATGGCTTTGTCCCTTGCCTCATCCTCGTCTATCACCTTGGTAGATACATCCCTCCTCTGCTCTTAGATCTGGCACCATTTCTCTCACCTCATCCTTTTCTTTGTCCTCTGCATTACATTTGCCTAAATTGTTCTTTAACTTGATTTCTATTAGCCAGCTTACTCGTGACCTTCACTGTTTTGTCTTGTTTGCTCTTGGTTATTGCTTGTTAGTATGATGAAGAAGGTTATTGGTAGAGGACATGAGTGCCTTTTCATTTTTTACCAATAGATGCCGAAAGTTGTAGATTGCTCTAGAGTTGCATCCCCATTTGAAGTTCATCGTCGTTTAGGTCATCCGTCATTGTTCCTGTTGAAAAATCTTGTCCAGAATTTCGTTCCTTATTGTCTCAGGATTGTGTGGGTTTCTCTCATGTGAGAGGAAAAGTCTACGTAGTAGTCAAGTACCAATAAAAGAAGTTTCTTTTGGTACCTATAAGATATTTTCATAATATTCTCAAATAAGGCTAATCTAATACCATTTTTTTAAAAAGGAAACGAATCTCATATATTAAATAATGAGTCAGAGCTCAAAGTACAAGAGGTTATACAATGAGCAATTAAAGAACTAGGGATCAGTAGACGCACCCGGACATCTCAACTAGGTTGACACCCCCTTAGCGTCCTCATCATATCCAAAAACAAAGATAAAGATAATAAAATGACATAAAGCTAATAAAATGGTCGAAAACATAAGACTTTTACGTCAGCATCCTTTCATGAACAAAAGACTACGTACAAATCTAAAACGGGCAAAAAATAGGGCCCTTTCCTAACTCTCGTTTGCTGGATTCAAAATGACTAATCAATAAAGGCTTGCCAGTTGAGATGAATGTCTTGTGTGGAATAATCTGGAATTCTTTGACCATGGAGCACCATGATGAAGCATTTAAACGAGCATACTCAAAGCGATCAGATCATACTGAAGTCGTATTGGTGGAAAAAGCGTTGATTCCTTTCAAACCAAATTTCTACTAATAAAGCCTTGACTGCATTGCACAATAGTATTGATGAGGTTTTCTTTAAATTTGGTCCAGTTCACAATTGTACTTTGTATTCTTTAAATTAATGAGGTTTACTAATAAAGGCTAATCTAATACCATTGATAACTCTAGTCAACAGTTCAGAATTGTGCTTTCGGGTTTCTGGTTTCTCTGTTTTTGGTCTCGTTCATGGGACACGAGAAGATAAATTGATTTTTATAGCACTGTTATACTTGAATTGTTAATTTACTTCTTAGTAGATATTTTCAGTTAAATTCTTAACACACATCTACCATTCTAGACGCAAGCAGCATGGTGTGTATGCATCATATATGTTCGGCCCTGTAGGTAAACAAATTAAGGTACAACTTAGCTTGGTGATCTTTCCATGATTCTCATCTTCATAATTTGATTTTAATGATGTTTGTGTCATATATTTAGCCTTCAGCAAACATGTTTGTCACCTGAATTTTTCTAGGTTATCCTATTAGATACTAGATATCACCGTGATCCGCTGTTTAGTGATGGAACTATTTTGGGTACTGCTCAATGGACGTGGCTGAAGAGGGAGCTTAAGGGTCCAGAGTCGGCAGTAACAATAATTGGGTCATCCATTCAGGTGTCTCAAGCATACTTTGTGTACAAGCCTCTAGCCTGTGCACTTTTTCTGTAGATCTATTCTTACATTCATTCCGCATTAAATCTTATCATGAGAAATCTCGTCTTCCTTGCGTAACGTAGTGTAGTAGTTGTAAGCTTTATTTTTATGAGTACATGTGACTGTTATTCTACAATTTAGGTTATATCAAATCTTTCCGCAACCACCAGACCGTTGTTCTATTTGGAGTCTTGGGGACGTTTCCCAAAGGAGAGAGATCTCCTTTTCAAGTTGATTGCAGATAGCAAGGTAAAAATCTCTAATGCACACCTCTGATCCTATTTTTTACACAAGCACTGTTGCTCTTTAAGGGGACGTTTGGTTAGCTATGAAAAAAAATGAGTTGAGTTGAGTTAGTAATAATTATAGGGAAGTATTGGAGGAGTTGACACGAATAATTATTGAAAGCAATAAACACAAAACCAAGACTTACATGGAAACTGAAATACTGGAAGAAAAACTATAATATTGTTGTTTTATTATTTTTTGATTAAATACAATAGGTACAAGAGGGGGAATAAATAGAATAGTACAAAGAGATAAAAAAGGAATAACGTTGTGAGAAATGTGAGTTTATGCCAATAGTGAGTAAGTAAATCTCTTTAATTATTGGTAAACCAAATAGGGGATTGGTTTTTTTACCCACCTAACCCAACTTTGTCAAATTACTCAAGTTACACCTCTAAATAACAAACTGCAAACCAAATGGAAAAATAAAAGAGAGAAATCTCCATAATTTATAATTTAAAACTTTTTGGAAGAATTTGTCCCTAAACTATTGTTTGCAATAATTAGTAGTTTAAATTTCTAACGCTTTAATCCTTTAACATAAAAATTTATAAATAAAGTTATCATTTTTTAAAAAAAAAAAATAATGATGTAGTCTATATAGTTTATGAACACATTTACTCTTTGATTGGTTTATCTATTAAAATACATAAGGAACACCATTAAATTTTAATGCCATTTTTTTTTGGCGGATTAAATTATTAGGGGCATTTGATTGACTTGATTGGCTCAAAGAGTTTGTGGGTCTTCTTAACAAAACCAGGAAAATATGGAAGAGATAGAAGAAGATTGCAAGAGAAACCCTTGATTTTTTTTTGAAATGGAGACAAACTTCTTGATTAATAAGAACTCAGAGTACAAGAGAGTTATACAATGAGAGTAATAAGGAAGTTTAAATTTGGGAACCTGGGAGATTGGGAGGTGCACCCGGATATCTCAACTAGGTTGACACTCCCTGTGTGCGAATCATCATATCCTATGCATACGAAAACAGAACTTTCTAAAATTAATTAATGTCCAACTTAATACAAAGGGGCCAGAAGAAAATAAAAAACCAGAAGAAAATCTAACATCTGAGAAGGCCAAAATCATAAAAACAAAAGTTCTACCGCTAAAAATGAAGTAATCCACCAAGACTTCAACACACAGAAAGAGGCCTGCTGTAAGAATCTTTCAAACTGAATAATTTGCAAACTGAAACATGAACTTAAAATGCTGGTTGAGAGAGAAAAGCAATCCAGTTGAGACAAATGTCTTGAATGGAATAATTTTCAAACTCCTTATTCAAGGAGTACCAAGCTGCTGCATTATGTTCTATGGAACAAACAATTTCTGCCCTTGGTCTTTTCTTGTCATGGAAAATTAGTTGGTGATGAAACCTTGCTCCAATTCACAAGATGGTTGATTTTACTGCCAGCATAACCTTCTCAAAAGAAATTCCTCGTAATTTCCTACAAAAAAGCAGCCACATTTTTGGGGATTGAAAACAAAGATAGATAGTAAGTGGAAAAACTAGCCAAAACTGAATTGCACGGGGTATGTCTTACCTCCTCTAGAAACGTTAAATCTTTTCCATCTATCTAATTTCTTGTGGATTCGATTGCTAATTGGTTGCCAAAACTCCTTTTGCCGTGTGTAGCCTCCTAAGGGGAGACCTAAATATAAAAAAGGTAACTTTTCAGCCTTGCAACCTAAACGATTAGCTGTTTGGACCAAGTCTTTCTCAACCACATTGACACTGCTAAGAGCTGATTTCTCCCAATTTACTTTCTGCTCCGAACACCATTCGAAAAGCCTTATGGCATCCTTAAGTTTTAGTAGCATCTTCTCATCATACTTACAGAAAAGGAGTGTGTCATCAGCGAATTGGAGCAATGGGAGATGGATCTTATCCTTGCCAACAAGAAAACATTCAAACTGCCCATTAATGTGAAGTTTGTTTATGATTGATCCTAGAACCTCGATTACTAGAAGAAATAAAAAAGGTGTAAGGGGGTTCCCTTGACAAATACCGCGAGAGGCTGTTATTCGACCTCTTGGCTTCCCATTAATGAAAATGGAGACTTTTGGGTTTTTTAAGCAACCTAGCATCGATGCTGTCCATTTGGGACTAAAGTTTTTATGAGATAAAATCTTTTCTAAAAAGTTCCAATCCACACGGTCAAAAGCTTGCTTTCTCAAGATCAAGTTTCAAAATCCAGCCCTTTTTCCTTTTAGCCTGTAATCTTCTACTGCCTCATTTGCAAACAAAACCGAGAAACCCTTGACTTCCATATACAGATGGTCTGTGAGAAAACTCTTGCAACCGACAGCAGGTTAACTCTAATAGAAAGGAAATATTCCACAACCATTTCATAGAATACAATTAAGGAAGTTGGAAATCAGGGATACACCCATGCTCCACAGCAAGAAACTTCTCATTAATGGGCTTTGGGCCATTTTACCTGAGAAAAATGAAAAACAACAAACCCAAAGTGCAACTAACTCGAAGCCCAACTACTAATGGGCTGTTAGAGAGGTCCCACAACTAAATAACATCAATTTTATGTCTTATTAACTCTTTACGTTATGGGCCTAGAAGTTCACGGCTCAAAAGTTTACGATCCCAACCCTCGTCTTAGACACCTCCTTACAAACTTTTAATTACAGGTATTATATTGTTGCCCATTTGAAGTAGTAGAGGCTAAACCTAATTTACATATCATATGAAGTATCTGTATTGTATATGGGTGACATCCCTTTTGGTTTTTCCCTTTTGTGGACTTGGGATATTTCATTCATCAAGGAAATTGTTTCTCATAAAAAAAAAAAAAGAACATATTATATGAAGTAGACTGAGCTCTAATCCTTGTGCTTGTGATAATTTTTTGTCAAGATGAATACTCCATGATCTATTTTGTTCTCTTATATGCATTGTGTCTTTTCCTTCTCTCTGTCTTTGTATGGATTAAGAGAAAAGGAGTTTTCTTCATAAGCGGAGATGTTCATTTTGGAGAAATTTCACGCTCTGATTGTGCTGTCGAATATCCGCTATTTGACATAACCTCAAGTGGTCTTACCCAAGCAGTTGAAAGGGTTGTTCCGCGACCATTACAATTTTTAGTGAGGTTTCTTGCATGGTTGACGCCATCTACAATGAGAGTTATGAAAAGCAAATGCAGATACAATTCCTGCACGTTCGGTATGCATGCCGCTCGCTTAATATTTAGTTTAGATGTTCTTCACTGTTTCGCCTCTCTTTTGTGTACAAATTGTCGGTTCCTTTTAGGCCAACCAAATTTTGGAGTCGTTGAAATTGATTGGGGTGCAAGTCCTGTAAGAATAAAAATGGAAGTGCGGGATACGAACGGGCTCACTGTGGTAGGTGTAAACATCCCTTTGAGTTCATTGCGTCCAGGAAACAACGAGTATTTGTCCAGTAATAGTACGGGTGAGTATCAGAGGCATTGTCTTCTGGAAGTCCATTTGGGATGGATTGTCCGATATCGCCTGGCAATTTTGTTTTATAGTACTTTGACGTGTAAGTTATGAAATGTGCAATTATGAATTGAAATTCTATGCAAATAAATAGCCAGGCACGAGTAGTGATGGTCAATTTACTTTCTATATTGCAGTACTCCTCCTCGCTTTGCTGGGAATTGGTTATGTGGCCTCTTTGACTTGCAGGAAGTGCGTCCGCAAATGCAAGCGTGACTAACCGGCGCTTTCACCTTTCTTCTTGTGGCTGGATATATTAAGCCGGTCTGCAGTTGTTTAATATTCTTAGTTTTTGTCTTTAACAGACAATTGTTTTTTGAAAATTATTTTCAAATTCTATAATCAAAATAGTGTAAATTTTGAAAGAAAAAAAATTGTTTTTTTTATCTAGAATTTGATTTTAAAAATTTAAAATGTCCTACATTTTAAAGAAAGAAAAACAATGATTAATTACACTTGATTTTGCTTTTGGCATATGAAGGGTAAAAATTTGTTTACTTTGCCATTTTTGACAATTTACTAAATAAATTAATAAAAATTTAATATCAACTAATTTAATTTTTAGTGAGTAGCTAACTAGTTTACAAATGTTTAAATTAAAATATAATTTATGAGCTTTGTTTCTATTTAATTCATTGGTTTCAAATTTCTAATTTTCGTCTTCAAATTCTTCAAACACATCGAAGAAAGAATATTGGAAAAAAAAAACACTTTACTCTAGGCTTGTTGGAATTTAGGCTTAAAATGTTAGTGACCTACTTGTTGTATGACAATTTAGATTTTGATTAAATTTATTTTTCATTAAATTTTGATTAAACTTGTTTTTCATTAGGTTTAATTAGTAAATATTTTATCATGAAATTAGCAATTAGTCTACATTTATTGTTTTAAGTTAATTTACAATGCAAATGTGTTGGATGTGCAAACAATCTTGACAATATTTTTAGATGTGTTGGATGTACAATGCAATATTTTAAAGTTAATTTTATCGTAAGATGTGTTGGATGTGTAATAGCAAGAAAATAAGATTTTGAATAAATATATTTAGTATTGAGTTTAAATTTCAAGGTAATTGTAATTGATGACTATTTTAGTAATAATAATTAAGGATATAATAATATTTTTAAAAAATTATAAATATAACAAAATTATTGCTGATAGACTTGTATCCGCTGATAGACTCGTATGGGTCTATCAATGATAGATCAATATTTGCAACATGGTCTATCAGTAATATACTTCTATCATTGATAGAATTTGACAAATTTTACTATATTTGTAAAAAATTAAAATGTTGCTATATACTTAATTATTTTGAATATAATTGCTAAATTTGTAACTATTCCTAAATTTTAACTTGAAATTTAAAAGTGCAGAAGAACAAAAAAAACAGTTAAAATACATGGGATGAAATGGTGCCCCTAGTTCCTACATCGAAGGTACAAAAACATTGGCATCACTCCATCAACCTGGTATAAGATGTTGTGGCTGCTTACGAGCAATGGTTAGAATTTATGTATGTCTTCACCTTTCATGTTTTCTTGGAGAGGAAGTTATGTATTTAGCCCCAATCTTTTTGTACGCGAAGCTATGTATTCAGCCCTAGATTGAGAAATTCAATACTCGTGTCATGTTTTCCTTAATTTATCGTCATTCTTCAATTTTTCTTTTCAATTTTGTACCATTTTTTAGGATAAATTTTGGAATATTTAAAACTAGTTATATTTAGCATCCATACATTCTAGGTGCTAGATGTCCGTCTAGAAAGTTTTGGATGTATATTTGAAACATGGATTTTTTTAGAGCATTTCCAAGTTGAAGACGACGACAAAACTGCAGACCTCCAAAACGATACTTTTAATAAGTACTTAAAAAGTTAATCCAAATAAGTTTTATACTAATTAATAATGATTTTATCAGGACTTGGAACCAGAGAGATGTTGAAAGAACCAAAACATGAGAATGGTTTTGAGTGTTTTGACCTATTCATGGTCGGAATCTCTCTAGACCAAATTTGATCCATCTAATTTAAGTTAGTATGCTAGAAGACATGTGGCTGCCACGAGGCCAACAGAGCCTGAGACTTTTAATGTGACAGACACTTGAGTGATTGTGTGAAGAGATATAAGCTGGATGATGTGGAAGATAATGATGCACATGATCAAAGAGATTAGAAAATTATGATCAATTTGCTGCTTTTGTACGTACAATCTGCCTTCTGCCTTCCAAACAAGTATATTTTCATGCATCTACTGATGATGACTGTTGTGAAATTTAGGAGACTTTTAACCTGACTTAGCTTGCACGTATAGAAAATATATGTTGTTCTGATGGAGAAATATGAGTAAATTTTGACTCGGTACTACTCTCTCCATGTTGTAAATGTTCATTTTACTACATAGCCCATATGAACAATGAATTGCCTTTTCTATTATTATTATTTTTATCATATTAGGGTTTCCTCGTTCAATCTTTTGGTTGGAACATTTTAGAACTTTGTATTGAAATCATGATAAACTATTTGCAGACATTCAAGGTCAAATTCAATTGTCGCTATGAGTTAGTTTGTGGAATTAGCATGAACTCTATCTTAGAAGTTGAAGGTTTGGTTTCCACAGTTGTAATAAAAATAGAAAACATTCAATTAAGACAAGAGATTTGGACCTCTCAATTTCATCATCAAATATATTTCATCATCAAATATATTTCATATTGAATAAATATAAGACAAACCATTGAAGTTTTCATTTACAAAATCTAACTTTTTTTTTATTAAATTATCTTTGTTTAAAGAATATTCTTGAACTTTCAAAAGTTTGAATGAACCAATAATAAATAATAAAATTATTCTAATTGTTGTTAATTTTTCATGAAAACCAAGTGTTTCAATCCTTGTGTCAATTTTCTAAGCAATTCAAACAGAATACAAAACTTCACAATAAATTATATCAAGTCCCAATATCAAAATCTCCTTAACTGGTGACGACAAAAAAGATAACAAAGTTTTAATCACATTTTTAATGCATATACTTTTAAGTATACTCAAAGTTCAACGATCTATCTATCTAAACTCAAAAGATGTATTAACACAACCCTGAAAAGAATTTATGTTTTCTACTTTTGCATCATTGTAAGTTCAACTATCTTGCAAGTTTGTCAAACGCACTATTTCCATGCGAATGACATACAATTGGTTCTAAATACCAATTCCAAAATTTATCCCAAAAGTAAGGGTATAAGTTGAAAAGAAAAACAGAAGAATGACAATAACTTTACAAAACGTGAGGGTTGAACTTCTCGATGTGGG
>JBBPDI010000025.1:3469-28212 GCA_037974545.1 Cucumis variabilis | reverse complement strand
GTTCATTAAACGCTGCAGGAAACAACCTGAACATCTTTTGGTACTGGTGTGCTGACTTTTTTTCCGTGTCTTTCTTATTGGCCATATTCAATAACTTCTATTATTCAGCTTACGTTGCTCCTAACATGTATCATTCACTTGAGCTACGCATCTTTAAGAGAGCTTAAAACTTGTAAATTCCCAATCATTGATTACATTAAACTTACTATAATATCCATCAAATTCTCCATGTATATCAATGGTTGATTATCAAATGTATTTGCTTTGTTATCGAATGTATATCAATGGCTGATTACATTAAACTTATTATCGAATGTATATCAATGGCTGATATTGAGCGGTCTGAATTATAACTCTCGAATGAGAAGAAACCCAAGTATATGACTTATATATTACAAGATGTATCTATTGGCCCAACTCATTTGGTTGGAGTCTACATTTTCTGATCAACATCCATTGAATATCACATGTTTTACTAACAGGATCTCAGAGTTGACAGCTTTCTCTTATTTGCTTGGCCTGGATTAAAGTAGCAGAAGAAGAATTGAGGTAAAATAGTAAAGATTTTGATTTTTTTTTTTTTTTTTTTTTTTTTTTTGATATTAACCTCTTGTTTAACTTTCTTTCGTCGTTTTAAAAGTTTTTTTTTTCAGGATATATGTTAACCAAGTAAGTTTTTGCAGTGTAACTCTCGAAAAGGGAAAAAATCAGAATCTTTTTCCATTTTATCCTGGCCATATTCATATACTAGCTTCTGAAAAATTGAAAATAGAAATGAATTTATATACATGTGGCTTCACGTGTACAAGCAAAACCACATTTCCACAAGGTTTACTATTGAAATTTGAGCTTTTTTTTTTTTTTTTTCCAAGAGTGTTAGATGGCGTCCAGATTCTGTAGAGTCCCTATCAAAGGGTCATTCCTTGGAAATCAAACACTTTGTTTTGCTCATGGTCCTCTCCTAGCCAAGCCACTCGAATAATATCTTTTCAAATTTTCACTACTTTTTTAATTTGGGCCCTCATCCATGTAGCTTTGAGTAGAATAGATTCATTTTTCTCTTCTTGAGTGGTTTTCATTTCATCTAGCTTTGGGATTTTCATTGTGAATGTATATTCTTTCAAGTAATTTATGTGAATTTGAACTTTCACATTCGAGAGAAATAATACATGCGAAATAACGTTAACTATAAAGAAAGAAGACATGTTAGATACCGCACTATGCTTATTCTGACATCATAATTGTGATTTTCTTTTTTCTTTTTCTTTTTTGTTTACATGATAATTATAATAATTATACCATTAGAAATTACTTGAACCGTTTAATTACTATATTTTCTTCCAACTTTTATGTTAGGTTACGTTACGTATAATAATGAAGTAATGGAGTATTTAGAGAGTGATTGAATCATAAAGTGTTAGCTATCTTTAAATTTAGAAGGACAAGACTTTTGTTTAAGATATTTGTTTTAAACTTCAAATTTAAATGAGGGAAGCCAGATATTATATTCACTCTACGTCTGGAATTTCAATTATAAATTACTATTTCAGTAGATTGTGTATGCTGTCATCTTTTTCAATTTTTATTAAATAGTTTGCATTCATAACTCATAATACTACAATCAACCAATTATAATATGAATAGGCTAGAATAAACAACTTAACACCTTAAACATCTTTGAAATACGTTTTATAATGTTATAAAAGATAGTTTTAATCTGTTGAAAATTACTCCAAAATATATTATTAATATAAATTGGCTTAAAGGCACTCCACCTACATAGCTAAATTTACACATATATATATATATATATATATAGAAATTATAATATAGATGAGTGACTAAATATTGGATCACAGGCTACTTCAAAAGTTGTTGGGCTCTTATATCTCCAATGAGGGCAACAACCAACTCTCTTTTAAACCTTTTTTATTCGGTTAATTGTAATCGTTCACCATTTTAGTAATAATAATTAAGGATATAATAATATTAAAAAAATTGAAAATATAGCAAAACTATCGCTGATAGACTTGTATCGTTGATAGACTCGTATGGATCTATCAATGATAAACCAATATTTGCAACATGGTCTATCGGTGATAGACTTCTATCATCGATAGAAGTTAATAAATTTTGTTATATTTATAAATTTTTTAAAATATTTCTATATACTTAATTATTTTGAATCTAATTGCTAAATTTGCAACTATCCATTTTTATTCTTCTCATCAAAAGGAAAAGGTTATATTAAAGTTAAAATGGATAGAAAACAACAGAAGGGTTTTGAATTTGGATGATCAATGAT
This sequence comes from Cucumis variabilis, assembly GCA_037974545.1. Taxonomy (NCBI): domain Eukaryota; kingdom Viridiplantae; phylum Streptophyta; class Magnoliopsida; order Cucurbitales; family Cucurbitaceae; genus Cucumis; species Cucumis variabilis. Next base: position 25,907 of record JBBPDI010000025.1, on the reverse strand, counting down.
AATGTAAAACCAAGGAGACAAGAAAACAGTAAGTGAGTTTGTGTAAGCCATTGACTCCCCGCTCCCTCAATTTCCCATCATAATTTCATATATTAATTCTTTTATATTAGAAAAAAAAGGCAGTGGAAGTATGTTTTCAAGCTTTGGATGCTGAGATATCAAAACCTTGGTATTAAAATGTCAACCCACCTTAGTGAAATCTCAAAGTCAATTACCATTTTTTTCCTTTCTCTTGGATTCTTTTGAGTAAAGGGATGAGAGGTGGAAAACTGTTGAGGATAGTAGCCCAATATACAGAATGTAGTAGAATAAACAATAGCAGTGGTAGTAACAGCAGCAACAATAACAACAATAGCGGTAAGAGCAGGAAACATCAAACAATAAACAACTGCAATATAGAAACAATATGAGTATGGGGTTGAGTCGTGGAACACGCTCTCTTTAAGACGTTTCGCAACTCTACTCAAGAATGTACTAACAGATGGTGTCCCATAGTCTCCAGAATAAAATAGCCACTCGTTTTTAACTGACTTTGCATACAAATCAACCACTCATATTCACTTAATGACAGACACAGTGTTTATGCTCGAAAAACTATTTTGGAGAGAGTTTTGGAAGTAATCCTGTAAAAATTGATATATAAAATGAGAGGGACACACACGCGCACACACACACATTGATTTTGTGAGGACAACCAATGGTGTTTTGTAAAGACATTAAAGTGTGGGTTTTAATTGAGAGCAAATTGTGGATGGATTATAAATGTTCAAAACGGTAATTACGTTTTGGTTAGGAAAAAGTTTTAACATTTGATTAAAATTTTTAGTAAAAAGAATATATAGATATTATTTTTATCTCCTCTCCTCACCACGCCTGACCGACGGCGACGCGTGGAGATACAAGCATATGTATGTTTTCCTATCTCCTCCCTCCTTCCAAAACTTGGATGCCCTAAGGACCCAAACCCATTGATCAAGCAATGAGTGTAAAAAGAGGCTTCCACATTAGAATTTATAAATGTGGGAATGCATTTGAGATTAAAATAATATTATAAATTCCTTTCACAAATTTTTCATCCAACAATCCCCTACTTGAAATTTTTTTACTATTAGTTCCCACTTGAAATTTTTTTAAAACATTTTCATCGAGCAGTGTCTAGTTTCTATGATACTATGCATAGATAAAGGTGGTTGGTGACTTGAACCTTTACGTAGTGACAATAGTTAGAGTATTGTAAAGTAACTTGTAGTTTTGAACTTTACTTTTAGTACTATTACACACACAATATTATTTTGAGTAAAATTTTAAATTAGCTCGTGCTTATAGTCGTGCACTTATATCCCAGTTTAATGAATGCTCTAGGAATCTGCCAAGAATTCCATAGGAAGCGCCCCTCACTTCCACATTCACAAAGGTTAATCTATCAAGAGTACTCTTGTAGCTAGGTACCCTACTTGATATCAAGTATAAATTTCATTAAGAACAAAGTTCAACCTTCTCATACGCTTCAGGATGTCATGCTAATCACAGAATCATAAGAATGGAACTCCTAGTTTAGCATGATTCTCGTTATATTACATGTGATCAGTTATTACCCATTGAACTTATTTCTTGGGATCTCCCGCCTTACAGGTTGGGTTTACCTCATAGTAATTCATTTTTCAATAGGCTTGAGTCCCATTCTTTTTGAGGTTTTAAAAATCTTTTCTCTTGTCAGTCCTTTCGTCAAAGGATCAACCAAGTTGTCATTAGACCGCACTACAAGAAATCGGACAAATCGCGATGCCACAAACGACGTCGACAAAAGCAAGGTCGGCGTTGATAAGCTTTTGCCGACATGTCCAACAACACATTGCGAAAAGAGTTGTACCGCGACGTCCAAGAACATCACGTCGCAGTAAGTGTAAAATGAAATTTGATCATTTAACTTTCTACGACGTATGTCAGTGAAATGTCGCCGAAAGTGGAATATTAAATTTGTTATTTCAACTTTTCGTGACGTGTGTCTAAGAGACATTGTGGAAAGTCGAAACGTTTCGTTTCAAAAGAGATTTTCGACGATGACAACTACACATGAGCCGCGAAAAGTGAAAATATTGATTATTTTATTATCACTTTTCACAACGTCAACCACTTCACGTCATGGAAAGTGGAATATTGGATTTATTATTTCAACCTTTTGCGACGTGTGTCTAAGAGACGTCACAAATGTTGCAGAAAGTCATCTATTTGCAACGTCAGCAACACCTGCGTCGTGAAAACTAAAAATAATGATTATTTTGTTGTCACTTTTCGCAATGCCACGTACTAAACGTTGGAGAAAGTTGAATCTAGAATTTATTATTTCAACTTTTTGCTACGTATGTTAGAGAGACGTCACAAAAATTTGAATTTGAAACGACACGTTTCAATTTTTTGCAACGTCTCTCTAACATACGTCACAGAAAGTTGAAATAATAAATTCTAGATTCAACTTTCTGTGACATTTAGTATGTAATGTCGTAGAAAGTGACCATAATTCATGACGTGGTGGAAAATGACGTTGTGAAACGTGACAATAAAATAATTAATGTTTTAACTTTTCGTGACACGTGTGTTGTGGACGTCGCGGAAAGTCCTCTTCCCTGACATTTTTGAATACGTCGAAGAAAGTGTTGTCTATTTTTACATAAAACTTATTCACAATCTCATCGAAGAAGAAGAAAAATCGAGAGGGAGAAGGAGAGAAGAAGATTTCGCCTTCTTGTCGTTGTCGCCGCTACCATTGCCGTCACCACCCACCGCTGCTGTCCTTTAGTTTTTTTTTTTTTTTTATATGTGTAAAGTGTATGTATATATGTTTAGGGTGTGTATATGTAATGTGTAATGTATATGTATATGTAGGTATACTTTAATGTGTATATGTTTAGGGTGTATGTATATGTAATGTGTAATGTATATGTATATGTAGGTATAATTTAATGCGTATGTGTTATGTGTATATTTAATGTGTATAGTTTAAGGTGTATGCATATGTATGTATAGTTTAGTGTGTGTGTGTGTATATATATATATATATGTATGTATGTATGTATGTATGTATATGTATGTATGTATGTATGTATGTATATTTTTTATTGTAATTAGAAAATTATACAAAATTTAAATAATGTATGAATTAGGAAAATGTATGAATTTAGATTAAATTTGAATACATTATATTGAACAATAGTTTAGGGTTTAGTAATTTTGAAATTGAGGGGTCTTTATCGAATTCGATATTAAATTTGATGTTGAATATAAATTTCACATTCAAATTGCATTTGAATTATTTTACTTTCAAATTGCATTTGAATTTTTAAAAATGTTAAATAGCCTAACTAAAATGAAATATGTATAAAACTAATATAACATATTTATTTGTTATGCCTTTTAATGAGATGGACAAGAGTTGGATGAAAATTAGGAATAGGTTTTCTATTGAGTACAAAGAAGGAGTTTTTTTAGTTTTTAGAAGTTGCAAAACATCATAAAAATAATTACGAAAAAATAAGGTGTCCATGCAAGAAATGTATGAATTCAAACTGGGACTCCTAAGAAGGTGTGAGGTGACATCTATTAATCACTGTAATAGCCTTCTCCTATATAAATTGGGTGTATCATGGAGTATCTGTGAACTTGAACATAGGTATACAAACATTTGATGAAGGAATGAGTAGTAGTTACCTAATCGTTGATGAAGAAACTAGCAATAACCCAATAGTTGATGAAGGAACTATCAGTAACCTAGTTACTGAAGAAAATGAAATGTTGGATATGTTACATGATTTACAAGATGGTATTGAATAAATAGAAGAGATGGAGGAAGGTCTAGATTTAGAAGAAGACAGAACAAACAATGTATTTAAGGAGTTACTAAGTTAAGCAAGTTGTGAGCTATACTTCGGGTTGTTCAGAATTTTCATCACTAAACTTTTTGGTTAAAATGATGCCGTGAAAGTTTTCAATGGTTGGAGCAACAAGTCCTTTGATATGATGTGTTAGAGTTAATAAAATGTGTGTTTTCAATGTGTGATACTAACATCCTTAGTTTATTCTATGAAGTCAAACAAAAATTACATGATTTGGACCTAGGGTACGAGACTATTCATGTTTGTAAGTATGATTGTATATTGTTCTGGAAGGAGTTTGAGGACTTGCAACAATGTCCAACTTGCAACAATAACGACAGCAACGGTAAGAGCATGAAACAACAAATAGTAAACAGCAACTGCAATATAGAAACAGTATGAGTATGCGGCTGAGTCGCAAAACACGCTCTCTTTAAGACATTTCGTAACTCTACTCAAGAATGTGCTAACAGATGGTTTCCCGTCATCTCCAGGATAAAACAACCACTCATTTTTAACTGACTTTGCACACAAATCAGCCACTCGTATTCACTCAAAGACAGACATAATGTTTATGTTCGGAAAACTATTTTGGAGAGAGTTTTGGAAGTAATTCTATAAAAACTAATATATAAAATGAGAGGCAAGCACGCACACACACACACACAAATATTGATTTTGCGAGGACAGCCAATGGTTACCTAATAACACAAGAAGAAATTTTCCCTTTAATGTCAGGTGGAAAAAATGAAATTTTACCTTTAATTTCGTTTTTTAAAAGGCCGATCATTAATGTCAGTTTAAAATTGACATTAATGATATGGGTTTAATGTCGTTTTTAAATCGACATTAATGATCCGCCTATTTTTATTTTTTTTAATTTTTTTATTTTGTAAAAACCGACATTAATGACCCTCTCCATTTTTAATTTTTTTTTATTTTGTACAAACTGACATTAATGACCTCCCAATTTTTAATTTCATTTTAATTTTTTTTGTTCTAAAAACTAAATTTTCCTCTCTTTCTTACTTTACTCTTTTTCCTACCAAAATTATGGTATGCCCAGCTAACTAGTTTAGGGTAATTTCTTCAATGACCTTGATCTAATTTTTGGTTTGGGTAGTTTTTTAGAAATAAAATTATGGTATTATTTCTTGTATTATTGTTTCAATTCATGAACTTGAAACAAAATTAAAAATATATATACAGAAACTACAATTCTCAATTTCTAAAAACAATTTTAACCTCAATTTTTCATTGAATTTGAAATATGGGTAGCTCTGTTTTTGCATCCTTTTATTCTAGTCTATAAGTTTCTTTTTGTACCACTGATATTGATTTCTACATATTGTTCACTTGGAGTCATGTATTCTTGAATTTGGCAGTTGAGATGGATTCTTAAGCCTCCTACTAATTGATTCATTAAAGTTAGTTCTTCATTTATATACAATCTACACCAACCATTTGATAGAATTTTGATATTCTTTTGGAGTGACAATTTCATTTCAAGTTCTTACACTCCAAAGAGGAAAAAAAATTTATTGTGTTGAAGTTTTTGTATAATTTCATTTCAATTTCAATTTTTAAATAAAATGTGGGTTCAATATTTGTAAATAAAATGTTTGTAGGTCCAAAGAGGATTTGACAGTTGTCTGAATTTCATTTCAATTTCATAATTATGTATAATTTCTCTATTTCTTTTTCTATAAATTATGAAGAAAATCATCATGTTTGTGGGTTCAATATTTGTAAATAAAATGTCAAATCTGTTGGGCTATTTGTTGATTGGGAAACTTAATTAGTAAAAGCAATCTACTTAAGAAGGAAGTTAACTCCTTTTCAGATAATTAAAACGAAGAAGAAAATTATAAAGTTAATTAGATTTAGAAAGTGATTGTATATATAATAATACAAAGTTTTTTTTAGCAATTGACATCATGAGTGATTATATAAAAAAGGATTGGATTCAAATTACTTTTTTGACAAATTTCATACAATCCCATAAAAAAATAGTTTGAAGAAATTAATTAAAAGCTAATATGAAAATGACTTCGGCTTTGATACCTAAGAACTTTAGTTAATCAATCACTATTTACCTGAGTAATCTTTGTTTATTTCAAGTTTAGAACTTTATTTGAGAAAGGTTATAACTCTAAGACCTTTTTCCAAAATTTGTGAGGCTATGATTATACTCTTTTATATATTTGGGTATATTGATTGTACTCTTGTTTCACTTCCTTCGTTTGGAATTATATGTCGCAATGATGGTTAGAAGTTTGTGTTTGGTTTTTGTAGATGGTTTTAATTTGATATTTGCTTGTTACTTGATTGATGCAACTGCAAGTTTTGTAGTTATTTGAGTGTATATAGAACTTGTTGGTTTTAATTATAAATTTTCTTAATTATGTTGTTTTTTTTTTTGTTTTTTTTTTGGGTTTTTCTTCTTGTAGCTTTCTACTTGTAGTTTTTGAAGTAGGTGTTGTATTGTAGTGTTTTATTGAAAGTGTGGAAAATGTGTATTTGTTGTACACATACTTTAGTTATGCTGGTTTTTTAGGTGTTGAATTCTATAGCAAGAAATATTGTTCGTTTGCCATGGAAGTGTGGAAAAGTGTAAGCTGGTTTTGTAGGTGTTTTATGTGTTGAATTCTATAGCTAGAAATATTATTGGTTTGCTGTGGAAGTATGGAACTGTATGCTGGTTTTGTAGGTGTTGATCTTCTGCCTTGTATGTGAAATATAAATATTGGTTTGTTATGCAAGTGTGGAAAAGTGTATATATGTTGGATTTTTAGGTGTTGAATTCTATTGCTAGAAATGTTATTAGTTTTCCATGGAAGTGTGAAAGTGTATGCTGGTTTTGTAGGTGTTGATCTTCTACCTTGCAGGTGAAATAGAAGTAGTATACAAGGTTAGCCATGGAGTGGTAGGCAGCTAGCAAGCAAGCATGCAATAATTTTTTTTTATATTTTTTTAATATTCGATGACGAGCATTTCATGTCGTAATTCATGACAAATAATGTCGATTTTGACACCATAAAAATGGACAATAATGCCCTTAATTAAAGAAAAACAAACAGGGCTTTGATGTCATTTTAAAACATACATTAAAGATACTCATTGATGTCGGTTTAAAAATGACATCAAAGGCATCATTAATGTCGGTTTTTAAAACGACATCAAAGGCAAACCAACATTAAAGGTCAACAATAACACCATGAAAAATGTCTGTTTAAAACCGACGTCAGTGGCCATTAATGTCGTTTATAAACCGACATTAATGATGCCTTTGATGTCGTTTTTAAACCGGCATCAGAGAAAAATGACATTAAAGGGCTTTAATAACGCTAGCATAGATGTTGGTTCTGAACCGACACTAAAGGTCATTAATGTAGGTTTTAAACCGACATTAAGGGAAAATTTCTTCTAGTGGGTGCGTGTCGACTTGTCAGCGCCACTTTGTATATATAAACCGAGTTTCCCACCCTTTTAGAAGGTGTGCACACTTTGGCTGGAAAAACAAGTTCCTCACATTCTCCATTTCCTCTCTATTAGTAGGTGAAAGCCAAAAGCAAAATAGAGAGAGATTCACCATTTCCATGTATCGCCCTTACATATAGGCAAAAACCAGAGCCAAAGAGAATAAAAGATTAAACTTTGTGGTGTCACACTTCTATTGTATTTCCATTCTTGTGTTTTATATTGTAATGCTTTGTAAATAAGATGTTATGGCTAAGAGGTCTAAAATATTATGTATGAAAGCAATGCATTTTTTTTCACTCTCCCATTTTTCTTATCTCTTCCAATGTATGAAGCAGTTGCACATCAATATCCCATTTGTTGACGTGTTAGAGCAGATGCTAACCTATGTCAAATTTCTAAAGGATATCTTGGCAAAGAAGTGAAAGACCAATGATTTAGAAACAGTGCCTCTAACGCAAGAAACAAGCAATATCTTCAAAGGAGGGATGCCAACGAAGATGACAGATTTTGGAAGCTTCATTGTTCCCTGCTCAATAGGCAAAATGGATTTGGATCGCATATTATGCGACCTCAGGGCAAGTATCAATTTGATGCCTCTTTCTATCTTTAAGAAACTAGAGATAGGAGAGGTACAACCAACACAAATGAGACTCCAATTTGCAGATAGATCTATCGCCAAGCCTGAGGGTAAAATTGAAGATGTTTTGATAAAAGTGGACAAATTCTTGTTCCTCGCAAGTTTCGTGGTTCTGGCTACGAAGCTGATCAGGAGGTGCCAATCATTTTGAGGTGACCTTTTCTGTCAACTGGTCACGCCTTCATAGATGTCCACTAAGGGGAACTGACCATACGTTTGAGCAATGAAGAAATAAAATTTAATGTCGCCAATGTGATGAAATTTCCTGCTAATGATGAGAACTGCAGCGCAATAGAAGCTCTTGGCTGGTACTAATGTGAGGAAGAAATATATCGAGAACTGTTTAGCACTGAAGAATTCTTTGAAGACGAGCTAAGGTTGCTTGAAGAAGTGAATGTCATAATTGGCGAAAAGAAGTGTGAACCTTTGGACCTGAAACACAAAGGTGATAAGGAAACAAAGCCATTAATTGAAGAACCACCAGAATTAGAGCTCAAGTTGTTGCCTCATAACTTGAAGTATGCATTTTTAGGAGGTTAAGTGAAAATTACTCGTAATGGCCTCTTTACATTTAGTCATGGAAAGTCTCTCTTTCAGAAAGTAATCCATCGCTTGATACTTTACCAGTCAGTTATCGGCTTCTCCAAGACCACAGTCCACTATGTTAAAAAAAGGTGATAGGATGGAACCTTGCTGACATTTAAGGCATAATTCCATCTTATTGCATGCATAAGATCAGGCTAGAAGAAGGACAAGCAAACGCCATTCAATTCCAGAGAAGGTTAAATCCTGTGATGAAGAGGTCGTGAAAAAGGAAATTATTAAATGGCTTAACGCATGGGTCATTTATTCTATCGCAAACAGTGAATGGGTCAGCCTAGCCTAGTGTGTGTCCCTAAGAAAGGTGGGATGACTGTTGTGAAGAATGATCAAAATGAATTAATTCCAACACGAACAATCACAGGGTGGAGAGTATGCATGGATTATCACAAGCTGAATGCGGCCATCGAGAAGGACCACTTTCCCTTACCTTTCATTGGTCAAATGTTGGATAAGCTTGCAGAAAAAAATATTATTGCTTACTGGATGGTTATTCTAGTTATAACTAGATCACAATAGCACCTAAGGACTAACACAAAACAACATTTACATGCCTTTTTGGTACATTTGCATTTCGTAGAATGTCGTTTGGTATATGTAACACACCAGGAACATTTCAAAGGTGCATGATGGTTGTTTACTCGGACTTCTTGGAGAGATCAGTTGAGATATTCATGGATGATTTCTCAGTCTTTAGCGAATCTTTCAAAGAATGTCTAGACAATTTGGAGGAAGTACTGGAGAAGTGTGAAGAGACACGACTCGTGTTAAACTGAGAGAAGTGACACTTCGTGGTGAAAGGAATTGTGCTTGGGCACAAAGTCTCTAGCGTGGGATTAGAAGTAGACCCTGCGAAAATTGATATGGTTGGAAAGCTACCGCCACCTTGTATGCTTTGTAAACAAGATGTTATGGTCGAGAGGTCAAAAATACAATGTATGAAAGTAATGCATTTATTTTTCCACTCTCCCATTTTTTTGATCTCTTCCACATACGTTTGATTGAATACCTAAACGGTAATGAATGAGGCATTAAATACTTAGAAAGTTATGTTGAATGTAGTTAAAGTTTAGTTCATTTAAGTGTGTACATCTTAACCTAGTTCATTTGAAAGTGGAGTAAAAGGAGAGATCATAGTCACTAAATACGCAAGGACCACTTTTAGCTAAGCAAGTGGTTAAGAGAATGCATCAATGCATTCTTATCACTAAGCTCATCCTCTTCACACATTATCGAGAGGTTAATTCGTGTGACGAAAAGCACTAAGAGGTGTGTGCCTTAATTGAGGATTAACTACTGCTACTACATCCAAGATAATTAGATATAACGCATCGTTTAACCTGAGTATTTGCATTTCGAAAGGCGAGCAAGTATGGTATCACACTGAAAAGTGCTTGTCTTAATTTTTGGTTAATAGATGTTTGTATCACCTCGAGGTATTGAAACATCAGTCAATATGTTTAGTAGTTCAATTTTCCTTCCGCATTTTGCCTATAATGAGATTATCATTCACTGTATCACATTACCATGTTCACCTTGCACCGCCAAGCACCGTAGTGTAAATAGTTAGGGTAATTTGTATATTGTTTATACGCTTTACTGTATAGTCTATACCACATAATTTTACATGCAAGTAGATAAGTTAGGAGCTTGAAATTCTCTGAGTTCGACCTTAGACTTACCAGGTAACCTCTCTTCGCTTATACTTGGACAATAGAGAGAAAAGCTTGCACGACAATGTTTTATTATCATGAGTAGCAACACATGATTAGGAATGCACATTTTATCACATGATCCTATCGTGTCGTTTATCAATCGATATTTTAGAGCTATTAACGATAATCCTCGAATATAATACTGGAAAGAACCTAAGCATTGAAACCAAACCAACCAAGTACGAAGATACAATGTCCATTTCATTACACAACTTATGAATCTTAATAAACTCACCACCATTATCCGATTTAAATGCTTTGAGTGTTTTTAAGAAATGTGTTTTCTCATATGTAAGAAAATGTTTGAAAACTTCAAAGGTTCCACTCTTTTTTTTAAGGGGATAAATCTAACTTTACAGACTAAAATCATCAGCAAATAATATATAATATCTAGAGCCACAAGAGGAGGTGATTGGAGCTGGTCCCCATAGATCATAGTGAAGACTATCAAAACTATAACCACTGGACTATGAGAGAGATTAAACGAAGGTTGTAAACCTCACCAAGTTGACAAGATTCATAGAAAGTAAGTTATTCATTGCTATTAACGAGCATATTGCAATCTTTAACTATGGAATTTAAAATTTTCTCAGTTGGGTGACTCAAACGCCTATGCCAGACAGTTTTAGAAGCACTAGTACTAATATTGTCCTTTTCAGACAAAATTAATTAATATTGATGTATTGTTATTTATTTGTTGTAACTGTCGTTTACTACTAACACTATGCTCTAACTTACCAACGAACTTCACAGCAGCACCATCAAGATGAAAAAGGCTATCTCTAAGCGTTCCTTTCAACAGAACTCGACCCATATCCTTGGCCTTTACAAAACTGTAAGCATCATGAAATTCAAGAAACACTTATTGTTTTGAGATAATCTTGATACACTAACCAAATTTTTTATAATGTTAGGTACACAAAATATTTTTAAGTTTCAAGCTACTTTTCCCATAATTTAAGCTTACATTGCCAGCACATGAAATTTGTATTTTACTTCCATTACCAACAACATGTTCATTACCTGAGTAGTCAGAAATGTTTAACACGTTTAAGTAATCAGATGTTACGTGATTTGCAAATGTTAACATACAGTTTGTGTCAACTACTGTTTTTGGTGTGGCAAATGAATTAGAAGTATGAGTTGTAACAAAAGCAGTAGCTGGGTTCATGTTTCTTATTGAATTCAGACTATACACTCTATTTTGATTGATATTTCTAACAAACTCTTTGTTAAGTCTATTATAGCAAACTAGTGTTGAATGTGCGTATTTCCCACATACTTGACATGTAGGTTTGTTTTCTCTTCCTCTACCACATTCGCGGTTACCATTATTCTTGAAATTATTTCCATTATGCTGCCCATTTGTGTTTAAATGATTTCCACCATATTGATCGGTGTTCTGTCGATTATCACCCTCTCTGTTTTGAACCATATTGACAACAGCGTTAGAGATAACATTACCTGGGTTTCTTCGAGAGTTTTGATGTTCTAGACACTTCTAAAAAATCAACAGTTCTGATTGCATATCGAGCCAAGAGATATCAGGTTTCCTTTGGATTACTGTAGTGACAAGATTTACTTCATCGATTTCCAATAACACTTGAGAAATTAAAGATAAAAGAGGAACAGAGCTCCAAACTTGGCCGAGATTATCTGAATGTAACCCTTTTCTATCAATTCCTCTAACTGACTCTTCAATTTCTTTAGCTCCCTCGATGCCATGCAATAAGGGGCTTGAGATATTAGGATGATTCCAAATGTAACTTCAATTGTAAACTCAATTTCTCGCTTTGGCAACAATCCACTCAATTCTCTCGAGAACATGTCCAAGTACTCGCAAAGACATTTTCTTGGATCATCTCTCGACGCTCGTGTATCAAACACGTGTGCCAGATAGGTGATATGCCCTTTCTTCATCAACATCCTTCCTTAAATTCGTATATGATTTCCGCCAAATTAACTCTCTTGTCACCTACAAATTTAATTTCAAAATTTCCAAGGTCTCTCAGTACTACCTCCTTAATGAAGCAATCTAATATCACATAGTACTTGGTGATAAGATCCATTCCCACGATCACATCTAATTCATCAAGCTCAAACAAAATCAAGTCGACCTTCATTGTGACTTTTCCAACACTTATTTCGCAACCTCTACACACCAGTTCTATTAAAAACACCTCGCCTAAAGGGGTGCTTAATCAATAACCCATTTTCTAAAGGTTCTATCTGGTGATTTAAGGTATTAACATATGATAGAGAAATAAATGAATGTGTAGCCAAAAGGGGTGCTAATCAATAAAACGTTAGACTAGTACTAACACACGACTACACATGCATGACTCTACTTGAGACCGTTTCCAAAAACTTGTCACGCCTTGCCCCAATTCACACCATGTAATAGAAGGGAGACGCGACCACTTAGACATCCTACGCAAGATTCTCCACGAAGTAAAGCGTTGAATGCCTAGTAAGCAAAACTAAAGGACAATCGCAAAGAAACTTAACGTGGAATGTAAACTTTAGTGAACTTTAAAAAAAATTATGGATAGATCGAAAGCATATACATCCAGTAATTTTATGACATCAATCACAAAACTAGCAGACATGACTCCACAAAATTTGGACTTCCCTCGCGTAGATACTATGTATAAAACACCTGTTGTTAATAAAGTTAAGTTTTGAGTTATGATTTAACGTCTAAAGCATGTTTTAATGTAATTGACGTTCAAGTTGACTTCTGTTGCGTTTTGATTTTCGCTTGGTAGTATAAAAAGGAGTTAAGGTTGAACTAAGCAATAAGACGAGTTCCAAAGTTTGTCTAAATTGAATCCTATTTGCATTATTTCTAGCGTTTTGGTTGTTTTTCGAACTGGGGTGTGACAACCTTCCTCCTTCACGACCAAAAACCTTCTTGACGGTAAATTTCCTCTACGCCTCCGTTCTAAAAAATCCGACCAAAACCCCTCTCCACGGCCGATATCTCTGCACTAAGTTCAAATAGTGGCGAGGTAGTTGGGGTTTCAGAACGGAAATGCCTAAAAAATCTGACGGACTGCTTTAGTTTGCCTAAACCGGTAAGTAAATTTCATTCATCTTTTATTACGCCTCCAAGTAAACAACACTCTCCAGTTTTCTTGCTTCATTAATCAAGGAAGGATTTTTTTTTTTTGCTTTTTTTTTTTCTTATCAAAATTTTATGTGAAAGAATTTTCACTTGGGGTGCCCAGTTCTGTACCACTAACCTAAACCCCCTTCTCGTTGCTCGAATTCACTCTTCAAACCCTTCTGGTAGCCTACTATGAAATAGCAACTTCAATAAGACAGTTTTAAAGAAGAGTGGTTTCTTAACAACCATATCCTTTCAAATCATACATATTGTGCACCTTCACCGAAAAAAGAAATAGAAAACTCATCCACGTCAAACTAAAGAAGATGGTGAAGTTGGAGATCTTAATTCCAAAGGATCAGTCATCGGTAGTTGTGCACTTTCGTTTTTTTGCTACACCTAGTCTAATTTCTTGATTTTCAAAATCAAAATCGTAAAACAAAATTCGAAATCAAAATAAGCAATTGAAACTGCAGAAGGAGGAAATCGAAGTGAACCGAGGAAAGGAAATCAAAATCCGCATCCGTAGAACACACAAAGTGAAAAGGAAAAAAATATCATCCAAATTTTCACGTGCTTTCGCTCCATGCTTTTATCAACTAATTTCTAATTATTTTTTATTTTTTATTTCTCTCTCTCACGATACCAACAACTGATTTCGCATCTGTCATGAGCATGACTCATACCACAAATTAAAACCAACACTTAATTAATATGAAACTCTTACTAAGTTAACTCTAATAATTTTAACTCACATTCTTTAACTTTTTCTAACTCTCATATATCAATTTACATATAACGTATTTATTTAATACATGTTTAATTTTATTAGAAAATTTTCAAACTATACTATTTACCTTTTGGAAGGTAAATTTTATTTAATTATATGTACATCACATCGTACATTTTCTCGACAATATACAGCAAATGAATCTATGAGATTAGTTAGGTAAAATAAATAACCAAATGTTGGTATTTGGCAATTAATATTTCGTTTTCATTGTTCTTTTTCTTCGTAGTTTAAGTATACCTTCAGAAAATTATGCTTTTTAACCTTTACCCATTTATTTGAAGGTGTTTAGGCAGCTGGATTTACCTCTGGAACAACATTTTCCTTAGCGAAGAAAAGGGAGACATCGAGACAGTAAAACAACCTTGGAAGATCCTACCTTCTGGTCATAAAATTGGCACACCAGAGCCACTGTTCAAAGAATTGGTATGTCTCATCGAAGATATTAAATTTACAAGATGATATTCCTGTCATGAATGTTTTTCCAAATGGTTATATTCCATTGTTTCTTGATGAAGGCAGTGGAAAAAAGCAACAGGCAAAATCAACACAGGTGGCAAACCAAAAGTTGCTGTGGAACCAGAAATTACAATTACGAGACTCGAAGTACGTGTTGGGTTAATTACAAAAACTCAGAAGCATCCTGATACTGATTCCCTATATGTCGAAGAAATTGATGTGGGAGAATCGCAACCTCGAACTGTTGTGAGCGGATTAGTCAAGTACATAACAATTGAAGAAATGCAGGTTTCTGTTCAGAGAATAAAAGCTCTCCCCTTTTTGCTTTCACTTAGATTGTAAATGTTAGTTTTTCCAGAACTCATAATCTAAGAAGTTTTCTGCTGTAGAAACCGGAAGGTGTGTTCTTTGCAACTTGAAGCCGGCATCCATGAGGGGCATTAAATCTCAAGCCATGGTTCTTGCTGCTTCGAATAGTGACCATACCAAGGTTACCAATTTTTATACCATGCTCCTTTTATATATATATATATAACCTTTTAAAAGTTGCAATATTCATCCCAACTTTTCATAAATATTTTAAAACTATTCTGGAGTAGAATCCAATAATTTTTTTTATGAAATTGGGAATTTGAAGCAGGTGTGGCAATAACCTTAACGGTTGCGCTATCTGGGTCCAATTTTCATTCTATGTCATGGCCACACTACTATACATCCTGTATTTCTTTTACAAAGGGTAATTTTGAAGCATTATATTAATGAAAGGTCAATAACTGAGGGCAATGTTGCAATTTAATGTTTAGGCATTTTTTATTATTATTACTTTTTGTAATATAGCTTTAGTGTGCTTGAAGAAGTAAATCACTGATGAGTTTTTAGATGGAAATGAAAACCTTGATGTCTTTCATCAAGAAAAATAGATTGATTCTTCTGGTCTGGGTGTTTGGGATGTGAATGGGTTGAGTTAATATGTTGAAGTTGAAGTTTATGTGTTTAGAATGCAAAGTTGTAAAATGGAGTTGATAATATGTGTGGAAACTTCCCCTAAAATTATAATAATAATGACGTGGGCATTATTTTCAATTATGATTTGAACAAAACAATCAATAAAAAGACGTGTTTTCAGATGATGTTAGAATCAGATTTTGTAAGGTTTAGGGTTTATGATGTGATGGTGCACATTTATTCTTTTATATTATAGGTGGAATTAGTGGAGCCACCCAACGAGGGGAAGGTTGGAGAAAGAATTAAATTCCCAGGATTGGAATGGATGGGGAGGCGGACGATGATGTATTGAACCCAAAAAAAGAAGGTATGAGAGACGGTGCAGCTAGATTTGGGCACTAACGGAGATCTAGTGGCATGATGTGTTTTAAAGACATAACCCTTTACCACAACAGCCGGTATTTGCAAAGTTTCTTCCATTTCTATTGGTTCCATCAGGTAAAAGTAAAAGCCACCAAAGAAGAACACCATTGACTGATGAAAAGGAAGAGAGGAGAGTGGGATTCAGTTTTCCCACGTTAAACATAATCTATCAATGGTAAATATATTTTATTAGGAATTTTGTTAAATATATTTCTTGTTTGATTTTAGTTATACTTATTCTATTTCAATAAGACATTTCTCTTTTTACTGCAAGGTTTTTATCCGTGAATAGTTCCTAGGGTATATTTCTTATATGTAACTACTATTTATGTGGTATATTTTTCAAATATATAATGTGATATATTCATGATAATCTTTTTGTCCCCTTGTAACTATATATCATAATATGCCATTGATATTCATATATACTTTTATTTTTCTTTTTTTCAATTTTACAATGTTTTCATATGTAATTAGTTTTTTTATAGTATATTTCTCGTATGTAAATATTTTTTACGGAAGAGAATTATCAAAAATAGCAAATTTGACAAAATATTTACAACATATAGCAAAATTTTAAAATTCTACCAATAATAGGCATTGATAGTCACTGATATGCTTCTATCAGTGACTTTGATAGACTTCTCTCTATCAGTGACTATCATTGATAGAATCCAAAATTTTGTTATATCTTGTAAATATTTTAATTTATTTTATTATTTTTAAAAATGCCCTTTTTTTATAGTATATTTCCCAAATATGTAATGTGGTTTATTCACAATAATCTTTTCTAATTAAAATACATACTTTGATATTCAAAATATTTTCTTTTAATATTTATTATAAACTATGGGGAGGGTTTAATCTCTTGTGCAACGATTTAAATATTTTCCTTTTATGGTATTTTTTATTTTTTTAATATTTAAATTATTTCCTATATATAGTACTTCTTTTTTTTTATTATTCTTTTTTTTTTTTTGAAAAGGATACGAGTCTCACTATTATTAATATAAATAAAATGTACATGAGGGTTATTACAAAGAGCAATAGGGGGAAGGGAGGATCAGCAGGCGCACCCGAGCATTTCAATTAGGTTGACACTCCCTTAGCACCCTTATCACATCCAAAAAGCGACAATACAAGATCAAACAAAAAGCCACAAATACAAAACCAAACAAAATGATAAAAAGAATCTATCCAAAGCAAAAAACATTAATCAAAGGAAGCCGACTGAGAACAAAGAAGAATAAGCCTTGATTGATTGAGCATAAAAATCTGTTTGAAGCAGAGGGCTGATCCGAAAGTCCTGATGATCAAGGACTTCAAAGTGGGGAGGCTGTAAAGGCTGGCCAAAACACAATATCCTACGTCGAAATTCTTCTTTTTCATTACTTTTTCTAAAAATTATGAAACCACTTTGTCAAAGGCCTTTTCAAGGTCTACTTTAATGATCCATCCTTGCTTTTTTTTTTAATTCTATAGTCCTCCACAGCTTCGTTTGCTATAAAAATAGGGTCCAAGATTTGGCACCCTTCCAAAAAGCCACATTGTGATGGAACAACAATACTAGGCATCTCTTTCCTCTCTCCTATAAATTTCTAGAATTTCTGATTTAATATACAATTTCAAAATGTTGTCTAAGGATGACATATTCAAAGATTTTTCCTTAATTTCTTCATTTGCAAGAGCTTGAAGCAAAGATTCTTCCTGATTTTTTCTGGCTCTTTCACTGTCCACATGCCAAGATTTTAGTGTGCTTTTTAAAATTCGAAGTTTTGAATAAATGACAAAGCCAGCCCATCCTTGATAATTTTCGGAGGTCAAGGAATTTTTTATAATTTGGCAGCACTGGTTATCAAGCAACCAATTGTTGCAAAAGCAAAATGGAGAGGGGCCCATTCAAAAGCACCAGCTTCTAATAAGATGGGAAAATGATCTAAAGCGATTCTTTCTTTTTGGGAGGCTTTGGTATCAACAAAGGATTCATCCCAATCAACAGTTATTAGGAATCGATCCAGCAGAGAATGTGAAACTGACCTTCCTTCTCTTGACCATGTGAATTTACTGTTGGATAACGGAATTTCAAGCAGTTTTGCCTCTCTAATGAATTTATTAAATTTTTGCATTCCCCTTGTTAGTCTTCCTACAAGAAATCTCTTGTACTTTTCGAGTGATGTTGAAATCAGCTTCCAGACACCAAGCACCTGTATAGAGGTCTGAAAGAAGAGACAACTCCAGCCAGATTTGGTTTCTATCTCGATAAAGTGTGGGCCAATAGATGTTTGAAATCCTAACATATTTCTCTATTGATTGTGCTGCATTTTACTGAAAGAGAATAGTCTTGTTTCAAAACTTCAATAATCGATAGCTTAGATTCATCCCACATAATCAACAAACCTCCAAATCTGCGACTAGCTTCAACAAAGACCCAATCAATTCCTTTTGAACTCCATAGTGCCTTTATAATACAACTGGTCAATCTCTTCTCTTTTGGTCTCCTGAATTAATACTCTTTCTGGATTAGCTTTCTTCAAAAGATTTTTAATAGCCAATTATTTTGATTGGCCCATGATTCCTCTAGTGTTCCATGATATAATCTCCATCTTTGCTATCTCTGCCTTATATCAATTCAATTTCACATGCTGCCAAGAATGGAACCAACTCTTAAGGGGGGAAAATACTTGCTGACCTGCACAAAATTTCTTTCTCTAGGGAGGAAAACAATTTAATAAAATCTGGACCGAGAGAGTCACAGTCCTCTTGTTTCTCTATCTCTGTTTGAATTATTTATTTCTTAAATGGTTCAATTTCTGCACTACTTACACTAATGACTGATTCAACTTCCATAATTTCATCTTCTGGGTTCTCTACTTTTTTTAGACCAGAAGTACCTTGCACAAAATTAAAGAATGAACCAGAAAGTTTGGAGGAGGATTGAGAAAATTTATTACTTAAAGAGGAAGGCAGTACTGACCTCTTACCAACTGAATTTGGAATTTGTATCTTCACACAAATTTCCTCTAATAAATCAAAATTAGCAGCTTGTCCAAATGTTGCGAAAAGTTCTCCCTTTGGTATAGGTCTTGAGGTGCTTAGAAAATTTTCTGGCATAAGATGGAATAGCTTTCTTTAATTTGCAGAGAATATTTTAATCTTGGAAGAGGCTGGTAATTTTGGTTGAGAACTGAAAACAGGGGATGGCCCACAAGTGAAGTTCCTTGATGGAGGAGAGGACTTTGTTTCTTCCTCTAATTCGTCAGACTACCAAAAGCCATTTGAATTCTGATTAATAAATTCCGTGGGGCATACCATTCGTGTGTCTTCTTTTAAAATGTCTGCAGATATAAAGTTTGAAAAAATCTGGTTGGGAAGGGCTAGGTGAGCCATTTTTTGAGATATTAAATTGTCAGCTGGCAGCCTTTTCTTTTTTCGAGGTTTTTTTTTTTCTCTCACTTCTGGTGAAGTATTTTCCCCTTCTAAGTACGTGGAGATGCCAATTATACCCAAATTTGAATTTTGCCTTCTGAAAAAAAAAATTCCGACGAGGATTCAAGGGCTGAAACTCTTTCCGGTCGGCCAAGGTTTTCTTCTTCATCCCCAACTTCCTAAGTGCTTCGAAAGGATTCCTTGAGATGGATGGAGCATTTTGTTTGAGAAAATTCCAGGTCTCTAGGAGGTCATCACCTTGGAGCTCTTCATCTAAAATCACTGAATTTATTCTACATAAATCAATAGGATTGGAAAAATCACTTTGGAACAAATCACTTTGGACTATTATAGGAACTTCTAAGGGTTCATAATCCCCAAAATTAAGTAAAAAATTTCATCGGTTCTCACTCTTTAATTCTATAGTTGCTGGTAAGAATCCGCAAAGATTTTTTCGAATTTTAATTCTTGCTTCAGAGCACTTGATCAGATTGAGTGTTTCTAAGGCTATACTTTCCAGTGCACCAAAGTAGGCTCCAATTGCTTCAAAGATATTTCTTCGCCATAAGTTGAGAGGAAGATTTTTGATTGACAACCATCCTCTGAAACCTTCAATAAGAGTTGGTCTGCTATGTTTGGCTTCATTCCATTTTTCGAATAACAAATGAAATTTTTCATAATTGAACCATTTGTCCTGAGCATAAATTAAATCTTCAAACTTTCCTTGAGTAACTTTGATGATGGCTTTGTCTGCAAATAAAGGGTTAATACTGATTTTGACTTGAAAGAGATCCTCTATATATAACTCAATGTCCTTCCAAACATCAAAAAAGAAAAATTTATTTAAAACCCATAGATTATTGAAATCTTCATCTAAAATATCTTCGCTTTTCCTCACTCAAAATTTTTCCTCTGGTTGCTTCACAGAAAGATTTTTCTTACATGAATGAATTGGTTTTTGGGAAAAGAAGTCATGCTCTGTTTTCCTGAACTAAAAACATAGTGTAAATTTTTTATTTTTGAATGCTTCACTTTGTCTGCATAGCTTAATCCTGTTTGTGGGAGATGGGGGACTTTCTGACTTGAATGACCAACTTCTAATGGGAGAGTGGAATGCCAGGAGGTATAGTTATGAGTTAACAAAAAAGAATTGATCATATTAAGGAAGGATATCCAACCTTTCCGAGCTTCTCCTGAGTAGATGTGGATGAACGATTGAATTTCAGAAGTATTTCTAGCAATGCATCTCAGGAACCAACCTGATGGGGTTCGGAATTTGGATAGTTTTGTAATACCAGTTTCATCCTCCCAAATTTGCTAAAGAACTTCCAATCTGGTTCTTTGACTAGTGTCGCTGTTGAATCAATGAACCATTCCAATTGAGTCTTGGATAAGCTAAGAATTTTTTGGAGGTCTACATCTTCAATATGAAACCTCCCCTTTTCGAACCAGATACCGTAGAAAGAGTTTACGATCTTGCAGCTTTTAACTTCCATTGTCGGGAAAAAATAGAGCACTCCCCAGGTTTGATGTTGCCCGAGAGAGGGGAGACGACGTGACCGCTTAGTGAGATGAGAGGAGTTGTGATCGGAAAGCAGTGGCCGGAGTTGAGGGAGAAGAGGGTGAGTGAGAGGAGAGAGGAAAGAGAGGGGAGAGAGGAGAGAGAAGAGAGAGAACTTACCTTAACTATTCTGTACGGCTTTATATTTAGATTGGTTGCTGATTGGATGGTATTTCTTTCTTTACTTATTTGAAAAACCGAAAGATTAAATGTGCAAAGATGTATATGACTTTTTTTTTCTGAAAGGTATTATAATAAATGCTAGGGTGGGGATTTGAACCCGGGACCTTCTGTCCACAGATCCATACAGGTGCCAGCTGAGCTAAGCTGTTGTTGGCATTTATTATAATACCTTTCAAATATTACTCCATTTCCTACTCCATGTATTTTATGAAATATGGTGACTCATTAGGCTATTAGTGGATAATGTAGAAAGCCCTAACGATTAAATTAGGGTTAGGAAGACTAAGAATGAAAGGCAATGAAAAAGAATTTTATGATTACAAAAAGCGATTGAGAAAGCAAAAGAGATTTGAAGTCCAGACGTTGCAAGTACTTACAGCAACAAAATGATCAGAAGAACACCAATGAATTAGTCTATCCAATGGACCCACATCTTAACGACCAGAAAAGCCTAAAATCTCTTTGGAGTTCATTAAAATCCTTAACTAAGGATATATCGGATTTATTTGAGACTTAGAATGTTGCGTTGCCGATGATGAGTATATTCATTTTCTCGCATAGCGTTATCAAGTTTTCTTTTCTCAAGAGGATGGCGGCTTCCTACAACATTTTCTTAGTGTCTCTCCCCTCCCCTCCCCCTAGATGAGAAGTCAAAAGCTTTTTTTATTGGAAGTTATCCGGCAAGCTGTCCTATGCTTTATCTGTTTTTAGTTCTCTCGTATTTGAATCCATTTATCCTTCAAAAACCTCTTCTAGATAATCTTTTTGGACATTGAATTTATGACGCCAAACCCAGGTATATCTCTTGAATTCTCCTCAACCCTTGATGAATAAAAATGGAACTTACGTACAAAAAGCCCGAGGGGTGAAGTTTAAAAGGTTGATGATCATAATTAATAGCACAAAACAGAGGTTAAGGACTGGAAATTGAGGAAGGCACAAGTTTTTCATGAGAAAACTGTGGTCAAGTTTTCTGGTGTTACTGACCATATAGCTTTATTCATCAACGATGTATTTTTTGGATCAAATCCTAAAGCCAATATTAGGTAACATAAAATTAAAATATAAAAGGAACAAATCTTGTTAAATGAGGTACAAGGATATATATATATATATATAATTAATTAATTAATTAATTAATTAACAATCAGCGATAGAATTATCTGAAGAAAAATTAGGGGAAAGGAAAGTTTACCAGGATAGAGAAAGAGACATCATATGAATTGCTTTAGAAACTC